>JAFIRS010003012.1:0-163464 GCA_018342105.1 Gonioctena quinquepunctata
CAATTCAAAATATACAGGGAATCACAGTTAGAATCCGTAACTCAAAAAAATGACTGTTTAAAGAATCCCCAAAATTTTTTTTAAACACATTGGCCCTAATTTTTTTTGGAAAATCAACAAATCATTTTCATCACCGAGTTACCGTAAAAAGCCCAAGCAATAATTTAGTTTAGGAACATAGGCATAGTAATAGCTTAGTAAGATATTGATGGGGAAAAGAATTTCTGAGATTCCAAATAACGAAACAATTTTTGGGATAATTTTTTTGGAAATAGAGTCAATATGGATAATTGTGAGTAAAAGGTTCAACCCTGGGAATTTAACTGTTTTTTTTTCTGTACGTTTGTTTATTTTGGTTCTTACCAATAATCTGCATTCCATTTTTTAAGAGAGAAAACAATGGTATCGTATGTTGCTACTAGAAAAAAGGCCATTCCTGGTACAGTAATTTTGCATTTTTTCCCTGTAATACCACCCTGATCAAGCCCTTAAATAGAGCAAAACCCAAATATGAAGGACGTGCCCAAAACAAACTAAACAGTACAATTCGATTGATTGATATTAGAGATGTCATTTACAAAAAAAAGAAAAGAGTAGGCCCCAAAGGACACTACCTTGGGGACACCTGTTGAGATGTTACGATTCTCGGGAAAAAATATTTTAAAAACTTGAGCCTAACCTAACAGATTGAGTTCTGCCAGTTAAATAAGTTTCAATCCATTTAAGACTTTGACCACGAACACAAAGGTCTTGAAGTTTATCAAGGAGAAGTTGATGACTGATGGTGTCGAATGCACGAGACAAATAAAAAAAAAGAATACTAATATTTTTTTCACCCCTCCCAAATTTTTTGGAAAAACATTGTTGACCAGAGAAAAGTAGCATCTTGAGAGTTCATTAACCAGTTTGGGAATCCACATTGGCTCTAAAGAAGTAAGTTATACTCATTACAGAAGGATACAAGTTTGTTCAGAAAGGATTTTTCAACCATTTAGAAAAGAAGGGAACAGCAATGCCATACCTCTGTAGTTGGAATTAGTGTTTATAACTTTTTTGAGAACAGGAACAACAATGGCGTATTTAAAGGACATGGGGGAAAATTTAAATCCTAAAGGAATGATAAATTCCCCTAAGTATGAAAGTGGTTCGATGAAAAAAGCAGCAACAGACAAAAAAAACTTTCCAGGCAATTATCAATCCCCAGAGTTCTTAGACATGAACTTAATAATATCAAAAATTTCCCGGTTTCGTCAACGGAAAAAAAAAAATAGTTTGTTTTATGTGTGATAACACCAACAGGCTTAGTACTTGATTAGTAATTTGACAAAGTAAAAAAAAAACCCAAAAAAACCCCCAATTTTTTTTTCATTTAAAAGAAGCCCCGGTAAACAATTGTCACTTAAAGGAGTCAATTTGTTTTATTATATTCCAGGCAACTTTTTTTTTTTTTCCAGCTGAAAAGAAATTTGTTGCGGGCCCCCTTTTTGGGGAAGGGTCAATTTTCTTCATGATTTTTCCCAAGATAAATTTATATTTTATTAATGGCTCCATAAAATTGTCCCTCAGATTAAAAATATCACGGAGTATACCTTCATTGATGATTTGGGGGGTTTCCCCCGGGTTTTTTCCCTTTTCTGAAGTTTCGTGTTTTGATTATCCGTGAAACAGGCGGAAACCTTTTCAAATGTTCAAAAAAAGGTTTAGTTTTTGGGAAATTTTTTTGGGGTCAAGTGGACTTTGTTGTTGTTTTAAAAGCCCCGATTCACGTAACAGTAAAGTTTTGAAATGATAAATGTTTGATCACTAAACGTACGCTTGAGGGGAAAGGGCTAAAAGTGCAAAATATATCGAGGAATCAAATGTTTATATTTCAAAATGTAGTATCGGGATTCATTTTTGGTTTTTGGGTTTCCCTTGTTCTTTTGGGCCCAAGCCTTCAAAAGTTAACGGGGGGGGGAGGGGTAAAAAAGCCGCACTGCAATTGTGACCCCTGAACAACCGTAGTTGAATGAAAAATTGAACGATTGCAAACCCCCCTCTATGACTTTCGAAATTTTAAAATTGATGTCCCCAGCCCCTCTGTCGGGGTCATTGAAAAGTATCTTTTCTAAAAAATTGGGGCCGGGAATACCATTCAATAAATTTCATGCCTCATTGTTTCACATCAAAAACCCTTAAAAAATTATTGAGGTAACGGGGGCCCCTTTTAGATCCCCCTTTTAAAATTTGACATTTCAAATGCCAATTCATTTAAAAAGGAAAATTTTAAAAAAAGGGATGGTTAAAAAGGGTTTTACCCCCCATGCTTTGGGAAAATTTTAAAATTTGATTTTGCCCCCGGGGAAAAGAATCACAATGTCTTTCATTTCAACAAGTTTTATCGGTGATATCATTCAATATTGTGTCATCGGGTTTTCTTTGTTTCAACTTTGGAAATTTTTTATGTCGTTATATTGATGAATGACAAGGCGTGAATGGTGGTCCCCCCTTTTTTTACACACGCTTTATTAGTTTTCCTGTATATATGTATAAGGGGGAATAGGGAAAATTGAAATTAATTTTCACCCCTTAACGTCCATATTATTTAAAATTTTTTCCCCCTATTGAAAACCATTTACAAAGCAAACTTTCATAGCATAACCTGAAAAATTCCCCCCAAGACCCCAAAAAAAAAAATAATTTACATTTCATTACGGGAAAGGCTACACGTGTTTAATTTCTTCTATAAAATAGATTATTACTTTTCAATAACATACTATTTTTTTAAAAAAATCTGAATGGGGGTTTTTGTTATGCCTTAGAATATGGTGTCCCGGGGGTCACTATAGGGATTAGTGTTACGTTGCAACTTTGAAGCCTTAAACTCTTTCGGTAGGTAAATGTTTCCCAAAAAAATTTAATATGACACAGGTAATAAGGGAAAAGTGGGGAGAATATAAACGAAATCTGTTTGGGGAAGGGGTTTTTACGAAAACTACCTTAAAAATATAAAAAATTTGGGAAAAAATTTTGGGCAACTGTCATCCATGTCAGAAGATGAAATGCTGCCATTCTGCTTCAGTTCGGGAGGGGGAAACAGCTCTGGGCGTTTTTGAATGTTGACCTTGGGGAAAAATTTTGAAAAGGGGATAGTAACCCCCAGTAAAAAAATTGAAAAATTTAATTTTTTTTTTTTTTTTCCCAAAATGTGGAAAAAATTAATCGATTTTTTTTCCCTTGGTGTTTTGTTTTTATATAGAAAAGAACTGAAAAGTTTAAAATAATAAGTGTGAATTAGGTAAAAAAATTTTTTTAAAAAAAGCGGGGGGGTGCTGATATCTCGATATCATTATGAAAAGTGAGAAAAGGCCCCCCCGTTTTTTAAAAATTTTTAAAAAAATTTTTGGTCAATGATTTTTTTATTTTCAACTTTTTTTTTTTATTGCTATACAGGGTTATTTTTTGGGGAAAAATGCGCATACAGTAAGGGTAGATAGAGGACCCCGAGGTGTTTAAAAAATTTAAATGGGTTTATCGTTCAAAACAGGATACGGGGGATTTATTAATTTCCCCATTTTTTCAATTGATCATTTTTTTTTGAACCACCCTATTTTTTTTTGTAATTTTTGGGTTGTATGTTCGCCCAAAGTGGTGTCGATCAACATAAAAAAAAAATTCAATCAATATTATTATATCAATTTTTTTTAAAAAATTTAATTAAAAATTTGGAAAGAACAGAAAAATAAATAAGCCCTTAAAATGTATTTGGTGTTTCTGTAAAATTTTTTTTCCTTTAAAAAAGGAGTAAAAATTTTTAAAAAAAATTTAAAAAAAATTATAATAACATTTGTTCACTTTTTAATTAAAAAACTTTTTTAAAAAAAAATAAAACGAGGGAAATACGGAACTAAAAGTAAAAAAAAAATTTTTTTTAAAAAAAAATTGAACCGACAAAAAAATCAACTGAAAAGAAAAAAAATAAAATAAACCTTCTTAGTCTAAATGATAATTGACCCCCAAAAAAAAAGAAATAACTGTTTTTTAGCGACCCCAAACAAACAATTAAAAAAGATCATTTTTTAAAAAAGTAAAAAAAAACCACCCGGGCATCTGCTGCCTTTTTTTTTACCTTCACCTAATTCAATTGCTAGTTTTTTCAACATTACCAGTTAAATGATATGATTATCTACTTTTATATTTGTTGTTATATAAATTATTTTCGTTGTTCGGGTTATTTTTTTCCCCATTATTTGTATATCATTCCATCTTCATAAAAATACTGTTTTTTTGAGGATGTAAAACAAGAAATGTCAGAGGATCTTATTGTCAACTACGTATTTTATGAATTTTCACTAGTAAAAAATAAATTTCCCCCCCTTTTTTTCTCCCGTGGGGGCAACCTTCGAAACCAAAATAAGGTATATCCATTTAAAAAAAAAAAAACACCCAAAAAAAGAACCCAGAAAAATTTGCCTGATAGAATCGGTTAACGGACCAAAATTTCCCAGGGGGTGAGTGATAATATCCTTCATTTCCTTTTCCCTTGGGGGGAATTTCATTTTTTGAATTAAATGGGCCCCAAATTCGAAGTACCCCCCATCCATAAAAAATTAGGGGGAAAACGGACGTTCAGTAAAAAATTATGCCCGGGGTCATACATAAAAATAGATGGAAAAAAAAATAGGGTCGAATAGAGCCTTTTTCCTTTTTTTGGGTTTTGTTTTAAAAAAAATAAAAAAAAAGGAAAACCCCTTCCCAAAAAAAAATAATCTATTTTAAAAAAAAAATAACGTTGCAACGAATCACCCTTTAAAGGGGTTTAAAAATAACAAAAAAATAAAAAAAAAAATTTTCTTTATCCGCGTCTAATTTTTTTTTTAGCTAGATCTGATGCATTCTTGTTTTAAAATAATAAAAAAACCGCAAAAAATTTTTTGTTAGTAAATAAAAAATTTTTTTTTTGGTGTCTAATTCTTTTTGTTTAACAATAAATTTGTTGCAACGTTATTTTTTTTTAAAAAAAAAGTTATGTTTTTTTTGGAAATGGGCATTTTTCTTTTTTTTAAAATTTTTTTAAGAAAAAATGTTATTTTTTTTACGCACACAAAAGTTAGTCATTGTTAATAATAATTTGTCCCAAATAACATGTCCCCCGTTTTTTTAAAAGGTTGGGATCCAGAAATTGGTAGAATAAAAAAATAGTTGATGTTTTTTTGGATTGAAGCGAACTACCATTTTGGGGGAAAAAAAAACTTTTTTTTCCACCTCATTATCGAAACATCAGGTTTTACTCGTTAATAAGAAAAAAAAATTGTATGCGGAAACACCAAATACTTTTAAAATCTTTTTTAGTTTTCTGCTTTTTCCACATTTCTAAATAAAATTTTAAAATATTAATACAGGGTGTTTTTTTATGAAACCTCTTATTGTTTTTTTTAACCGGGGCCGGGAAAAAGACAAATTTTTATTATGTTAATCGACACCACTGTGGACAAAAAAAATAGAACCAAATATTACAAAAATGTATAGGGGGGTTCAAAGTTATGATTAATTGAAAAATGGGGGAAATTTTAAAAAATCACCCCGTATCTTGGTTTTTTAAAAAAAGATAAACCCAAAAAAATATTGTTTAGAAGCACCTCGGTGTCCCTATTTACCCTTTCTGTTTTGGGGGTTTTCCCCAAAGAATAACCCTGTATGTTTTTTTTTAATTTTTTTTAAAATATAATTTTTAAATTTTAAATTTTTTTTGAATAAATAACGGGGGAAAAAAATTGTTTTATTTTATAAAGGGGGGAAAATTTTTAAATTTTGGTCCCAGGAGGGGAACTTCTTTTTGAGGTAATTTTTCGGTCTTGGATAACGGAAGAATTTTTTTCAAGACGTTTTCGTAATTTTTTTATTGCTAGATTTTTTCTGGGGCATGTTCCCCCATCACCACTATATGAAATAATTGTCCGACGTCCAAAAATTTTATTTAAAAAAATTCTTTTTGGGGTAGGATATGAAAAACATCTGATAACTACCCTTCCCCTTCGGGGGCGTATACTGAGCCGATTTTTGGGGAAAGGGGGGATGAAAACCCCCCGGGGTACGCCATTTTTTTTAAATTTATACTGAAAAATTTTTTTGGACAAAATTTCCCGTCGATAAAAAAATAGACTAATATTCTGAATATTACGTTTTGGAATAGTGAAATTTTTATTCATTTTGGGGGGTTGAAAAAAAATTTTGGGGGATGATATTTTACAGTGAAAAAAAAACGGGGGTTTTTATGAAAATAAAAATTTTTTTTAAAACCTGGTGCAAGTAGTAATCCTTCACCAACGATATTTTTTTCCCTTCTCATGATGGGTTCCTTTCCCAGACAAACTGGTGGAGAATTTGAAAATTTTTGGGGGTTTAGATACGCAATACCCAAAAACACCGCACCAAATTCTGAATAACCCGGGGTAAAGTATAAAAACATATTAATAAAAAATTGAAATAAGCGGGAAAAAAAAAGATGGTAGAAATGCGATAAAGGGGGAAATATTTTATAATTTAAAAATTCGTAATTATATTATTAAAATAATGAAAAAGTTTTTCGATATATTTATATATCATATACAGTGTCACGAATAAAGTTCAAACATAGGATATTTTTTTTTTTAATAGATATAATGAAAATTTGACTTCCTGTTATTTTTTTTGAAAATGAGTAAAAAAAGCCCTTTCCTTTTGCCATGTGTTTAAAAACCTGTAAATTTGACATTTTTTTAAAAAAAAAAAATAAATCGTTTTTTTAAACAAAATGCCAAAGAAAATTTTATCCCTTTTTGCCCCAAAATTTTTCCCCTGTCACTTCGACTTTTTTCCAATTTTTTTTTTTTTAATTTTTTTTTCCACCGTTTTAAAAAAACATTATTAAAATTTTATAATTTTTAAATAGAGACTACGTCATATCTTCCCAAAAAAAACCCCCCTTGGCCTGTTACCAGAAAAAAAAACCCCCAGAAATTCGTCTTTTTTTTTTCCCCAAAGGGTTCATCTATTTTTTTAAATTTCATTGTAAAAGGGTTTTGGGGTTTTCAAGTAGGCCCTTTTTAAATTGGGGAATCGAAAGATTAATTTTTTTATTCTTTTTACACCGTATTTTTTTTTTTAAAAAGATTTTTTTTCCAGTTTGATTTTTTTTTAAAATTCCTTAAAAAAAACCCGAAAAATCATACTTTTCTGTAAACAAACAATGACCTACATTTTTATAACTATTCAAAAGACTTTCTACAAACATGAAAAAAAAATTTTTGATTTTAAAAAATTCAAGACTAATGCAACATCTCGGGGAAAATAGTTCAATTGATCGAACCCTAAAATTTTCCTTAGTAGGCTTTTAAAAAAATTTTTTTTTTTTGGAAGGGTTTTTTGGGTTTTTTAAAAAATTGTTTTGTGTACAGTTTTTTGGACATTTAAAAATTCAAAAAAATTTTTTAGTACAATGTTATCCACAAAGACAAAGGGGGAAATCGTTTTTTTTTTGTGGTGAGAATGTGCTTGTATTTTTTTAATCACCGGGGGCCCCGGGAAAAAAAATTCACATTAGAACCGTGGGAAAAGGGGGTTTTCCCTTTTGAAACTGGCTCTTTTGGGGGAAACGTTTCCGAAACCCCCATATCAATAAGGTTAATGAAAGAAAGAACAAAATCCCAAAGTTTGATTGAGGTTGTTGAAAAAGGAAAAAATAATATTAAAGGGGTTTTGCGAAAATTCAGGGGGGGCGAGAAACTGTGAGAAGAATTTGCACAAAAAAAAATTTTTCCCCCCCTATAAGCCCAAAAAACATACACACTCAAAGAAAGAGATTTCGATATTCGGGGTGGGATTTTTATTTTGGTTTCAAGGGGGAGGAAAAATGATTCACATTTCCACAGGTTTTATGGACAGACGAGGCAACTTTCACGTCGAACGGAAAAGGTTCCCAAAAAATTTTTGCAGTGTTTCAACAATAATCCAAATTTTTTAATAGAATGCCGTGACCAATATTCATTCAATACAAAAGTGTGGGTTTTTTATTAAAAACCAAATAATTGCACCATATTTTTTTTTTTAAAAAAATTTTAAAGCAGACATGTACAGAAATTTCATTTGAATCAGTTGTCTGAAGTTTTGGGTAATCTGACACTTTTTAGGTTTGTGGTATCGCTTTAGGGGGACCATCCAAAAACGGTAGAACTGAAAAAGTGTCTCAGTCAGATGTTTAGGGGGAAAAAGGGTAGGACGAGATTAAGATTATTGGGAACCAAGATCACCGGGCTTATTCCAATGGACTTTTTCTAGGGGGTTTTTTAAAAAAAAAATGGACAGACCATTTTAAAAAAAAGAACATTTAAAAAAACCATTCCCGGGGGGTTGTGCAACATAAAAAAACCCATATATTAAAAATGCCACAAAGTCTGTGGATGAAAAAGGGGGATAATAAGAAAGGTTTTATGAAATCAATTAAAAAAAAAGTTGCGAAAATTATTTTTCGAAAAAAATTTTTTCTAACAGTTTACATCCAACAGTCCCCATTTTGGGGGTTTTCTACATCAAAATATTTCGAACTCATCTACAGCTAACGGGGTACAAATCTGTTAAAAAAAAAAAACAGGGAAAAGAATGGAGAGAAATTCGTTTATTCGATTACTAAATATTAACGTCCATACATTGGAAACGAATCAGTTTAAAATGAAATAAAAACTAGAGAACTTTAAAACAAAAACGAATTTCTTATTTTTTTTTTTCGGTAAAAACCAAAAAGGGTATTTCCTGGGGAAATATAAATTTGAAGTTCTATTCATCAAAAAATTTTTAAATTTGAATCATTTTCTTTGAATCCGGGGGGAAAAATTTTAAAAAAAAAAAAAAAAAAAAAAGTCGGGAAATGACAGTAGAGGTCCCCAAAATTTTAAAATATCAATTGGATCCCCAAAAAAAAATTTTTTTTGGATTTTCAAACTTCAAATTTCGAAAAAAATTCAAAAATTTTTTGGGGTTTTGAGTAGCACATGACATAAGGAAAAAGGGGTTTTCACCATTTTTTTAAGCACAAAAAACGGAAGTCAAATTTTCCCTTATATTTATTAATAAAAAAAATTCCATATGTCGCGAACTTCATTGGAATGATTAAAATATATATATATATATATAAAAAAAAAAATATATAAATTCTTTTTTTAGCTTATTATGTTTTTTTTTAAAAAAAAGGGGGAAAGGGGGTTGATGCTTTTTCACTTTAAAAATTTTCCCCATTTAAAAAAAATTTTCCCCCTTCTTGCCCCCCCGCTGAATTATGACCCCCCCCAAAAAAATTTTTTAAAAAATGGGACCTTGTTGGGATGGGTTTTTCATTCTCTGTTCAGAAATTTTTAAAAGTTTTACAAATTAACAAACTGGGGAATTTTTTTTTTTTTAAAAAAAAAAAATTTTTTGATTTTTTACGTAGGATAAGGAAATAATGTCACATAATGTTAAGGAAAAATTTTTTTTAAATTTTTTTTTACAATTGAATTAAATGAAAAAATAACCACCATTTATTCTTGAAAAAAAGAGTCGTTTTTGGGGAATTCCTTAAACTTTTTTAAAAGGACCTCGGGGTTGTGTTTTTGGGTTTCTTCCGTTTTCCAACTTTCAAATCTGCAAATTGTCTTCTTGAAATATATTTTGTTTTTAAATAACCCCATAAGAAATAATAATTTTTTTTTCTTATCTGTTTTGCTAAACGTCAGGGAAAAAGTCGTCCAAAAACCCCAAAAAAATTTTTTCCCCAAAAACTTACATTAATGTAATGTCAATCTACTGTTTTTTTCACGTCGGGATTAAAAAAAAATGTTTGGGGGTGTATTTTTTTTAACTACCCTTTTTTCCCCCAAACCCAAAATTTTAAAATTTTTTAATTATGATTGAATGCGGTAATGAAACAAAACCCCAAAAAAAAGGAAGTTTGTGAAATGTTTAAAATAAATATGGTAAACCGTCTCACAGTCTACACTTAAAAAAAAAAAAATAAAATGTTGTGAAACTGGACTTGAAAAAAATTTTAAAAACCAGGTCGAAATGTTTAGTTGGGGTGAGGAAAAAAAAAGATGTGAATTTTTAGCGATTGAGGAGAATGCATTTAAAAATGACAACTTGCCGTCGACAATGAAAAAATAAATCATCGATATTGAGAGCTTACATAAGAAAAATACATCATATAAAGTTCAGTTGGTTCAGGGGTTGAATGAGGATGAACCTGATAGAAAACAACAATTGTGAACTGATGATATATGGACAGAATGGAAGCAGATTTGGAGTTAATAAAAAAAAATTGTTTTTCTGATGGAGCTACTTTTCATTCAAATGGAACGGATTAATACACAAAATTGTAGATATTGGAGCAGAAGAAATCCTCATTAGTTAATGAGGAGGCTCACACACACAATATCTAAAAAAAAGTTAACGTTTGGCTGGTATCATTAGCAACAAAATTGGTGGCCCTTATTTTTTTTTTGAATGCACGAGTTAATGGTAAAGGTTTATCTTGATTTTTTGATACACTTTTACAGCCTACATTAAAAATATTTTCCTGATGTTAATAGTCAAATGCAATATATGAATCAATTTGGTACAAACAAGACGAGCTCCGTCTTCTAAACGTATTATGAATATTGAACAAGTTTTTTCCCAATTGGAAGACGTGGAACGATTGACTGGCCGCCTAGATCCTCGATTTGACTCTCCTCGATAATAACTTCTTATAGGGGTTGTTTAGTAAAGTATATTTCAATAGTCCAAACAATATTGCAGATTTAAAAGTTATGATAACGAGTAATTAACAACATAACACCTGAGGTGCTACAAAATGTACGAGACTCCAAAAGGATCGACTTGCTTATTGTTAAGAAGTGAATGGTGGTCCTTTTAGACATTCCATTTTATTGTAAAATAAATTGAAAAATACCTCCTAAACATTATGTATTGTTCCTTCATTCTACATGAAATTATCAGAATTTTACATTTTAAAATAGAATTTCCTTAGTTATGGTGCAAATTCGAAACCCAATATTACTGAACGAGAGTGAAAATACGTTTCGAAAAAGGTGCCACGCGACCCTCCTTCTCATTTGAGGGGTGCTCATAATTCAGAGGGGTGCAAGAAGAGAGTGCATTTTCATACTGTAAGGTGTCCAATTGACAATAGAAATAGACCTGTTCAGGTTTTTCAAACAAATACATATTAACGCTAAAATTTATTTATTCCATATCTATGCACCACACTGTATATACACTGCGGCTTTTAACGGTTCGACCTAGAACAATGAAAAAAAAACAACATGTATGATATATCACCATTCACTACTTTTGAAATAAAGGGACATTGTGATTGCCCGATAGAAAGCGGAAGGAGGGGGGGGCACATCGACTTTTTTTTTAAATAGTTGAATAGCATGGGGTCATGTGGCATATCGTTGAAAAAATAATTAAAATATCTTTCAAACATCTAATGTTTTTCCATTTCGTTATGTGACATTGCGGCTTTTCATGGTCCCCCTCACCCTCACCAACTTTTGAACGGTTCGAAGTAGAACAGTAAAAACAATTAAAAGTATTGTATGATATCACCGATACTACTTTTTTTTGGAAATGAAAGACATTGTGATTGCTCGATGATGGCGCAGGGGAACATCAACATAAAATGTTTAAATAGCATGGGGGGGGGGTCAGGTGGCACATCGTTGAAATGATAGTTCAATTATTTTCCAACCATCTTATTGTTTTATTATTTCGTTGATATGTTTTTTCCTCAATGTGCATTTGGAATGTCAGGCATATGTGCGGCTCTATACCCCTATTAGCCTTTAACTTTGAATGGTTCGACGTAGAACAATGAAAAAAAATATTAACAGGATGTTCATAAAATCAGATGTGGAATCATCTCCGACTGAAAAGATGGCTTTGATGCTATGCTTCCATCGTAGAGATAACCTCGTGGGGTATTCATGTTTGAAAGGGAAACATTCTCAATTGAATATTGATAGAATATTTTTTTTCTGTGAATTGAAAAATCCACGATCAAAGTAGTCATTTTTTGTGAATGTCTAACAGAAAACAACTACTTCCCCGTAAAGCCACGCTGGATATTGAACTACGGCTATTTTTCAATTCTGAAAATATTTCTATCAATATTCAATTGAGAATGTTTCCCTTTTCAACGAAAAAAAAAAGGTGATGAATGATATCACAGATTTTTCAACCAGTTCCCTCAAATACTTTCCAGTTATTGGATGATCAGGGAATTTTTTCGTTAAAAATTCTTTCTGCTGCATGGTAGTTTCCCACGGGCCTCACAAAAATGTAGATTACTCCAGTTTCTCTTCGATGGGGTATGTTAATGTTCCAAATTCAAAATAATACTAGTAGAAGTAGAGATATGCAAATGCGATAATATAAGAGCAGTTAGAGAGTAATGTTGTTACATTAGAAATTCTTAAAACATCGACAAAGTAGTGCAATTTCTTAATGGGCATTTCTAGATTTCTGCTTGTATCAGTTTATAAATCTGATAAATAATGCCTTTATATAATTATGGCCATTAAAAGTGATAGGTTAGGTATTATTTGGGTATAATCTCTTGAAAAAGCTATCAAGGCTTTATTGTAGCAGAAACACGTGTCGTGGTTTCGTAAACCCAGTTTAGTGAGAATCATTTAGTGAATTGAGTGTCTTTTGTTTTACTTCAATATGGATTCAATATGGACCCAGCGGAACCGTTTCAAAAGTTATAAGGGGTGGGGGGATACCATAAAACCGCAAAGGACACATAATCAACAGAATGAAAAAAATAGATGTTCGGAAATATAATTGAATTATCTTTTCAACGGTGTGCCACATATTATGCTATTCAAAATTTTGAAGTTTAGGTGCCCCTCGCCATCTACCGGGCAATCACAATGTCTTTTATTTAATAAAGTAGGATCGGTATTATCATACAATACCTTTTTTTATTGTTCACGTCGAACCGTTCAAGAGTTATCAAGGGGGGGGGAGAGAATATAAAAGCCGCACTGTGTATATACAGGGTGTTAATTTAAAATTTCCCACCCTCAATATCTTCTTTCCAGTAATTAATATGAGTAATTGAAAAACCAGGTCAATTTTAGTTTCAGTGAGGGGCACTTTCAATGGAGAATATTTGTAGCCCTCGTTCTTCAACCCCTTAGAAGGCTTGGATGTTACCTTAGAATCTCAAATGGGAGGGGATCGAGTGGCGCATCATTTTGATGGGCGTTTAGTCTTTCTCCAATGGTACCCTGACTTATTATTTTTTTGATGATCAGGTTCTGAAAAATAACGTTCCAAACTTACAGAAGTAATTTGAACTTGCTGCACTGAAATCATGGTTTCAGGTTATTGTTTAAACAAAATTATTGTATTGAGTCGTCTGTCAGTAGGATTGGTAAAGATGATTAGGTGGTACCATTCCAACCCCATCAGAACTGGCAGCAGTACCCATTAGCTCCAAAATTTACATCGAAAAATAATATTATACCTACCTAGGAGTGCAACAACGTGCCTCAAGAGGTAGTGGTGGTGAAAACGCTATCCGCGGCAAGTATCAGCGAAACTCAGCGAATCTGGTCATCCAGAACTGTCGGGCATGGTCGAAGTTCTGCCACCAACACGCTTACCGTTCCGATACTAATCTACTCCTTTGGGGTGAGTGGGTGGACGCTGGAGCTGCATTAAATTGACGTGAACTCGCAAAATAATGCACACCTACATCGTAGTTTGCATCCGAAATCGTCCACCGTTCCACGGTTGTACCTCCCCGAAAACAAGGAAGTGCGTGGACTTCTGAGTTTGGAGTATCACTACAGGATGGTGCTGGATGGAGCCTGTAAAGTCATCAGGAGCTTGGATCAACTACTCTGCATGGTCAAAGACCATGAGATCACAGGAAAGGAGGGTTTCTCTTTAAGACAGCAATCCGTGCAGACGATGAACTCGGTCTTGTATTCCCGACACCGAGCAGGAAATCAGACTCTATCACCGAGTTGCAGATAATGCACTGTACATCTGCAGCTCCACAAGAATAAGCCGATGCATGGAATCTTCTACAAACATATTAGAAGACCACGGCTTATCCGAAAGACTATGCATTCCCTTAGGTCAAGGTGGACTCAGAGTCGGAGACTGAGAGTTCATCATGGCTTACCAGGACGGTGTTTTCAACTCTCGTCTACCGAAGCCGCGTGATGGGTATAGAGGTCCCTGACACGAGATGCAGGGCCTGCCGTGGAGCGCCTGAGACCATCATGCACTTGCTGTCATGTATAACATACGCGGTCTCAGCCTATATCCATCGTCATAACGCGGCGTTACGAGTGCTGTATTACCATTTACGACACTCGTACGGTGATGAACACGAGTGCTGCCATACGCTCCGGGGATATTGGGTCGTTGTGGAGAAATTGAAGTGCCGAATTTGTTGGGACTTCTCATTCCCCACCCTCGAGAGCAAATACAAGCCAACAAGCCTGATGTAGTTCTCTCATCGACCGCGAGCGAAGGCTTGATATACGTTATAGAGTTTTCGGCTCGGCGGAGACAAATATCGTACGAAAGAGGGATGAGAAACGGACGAAGTATCGAGATTTACTCTTCGGCTCGTAGACTCTATCAGACCATTCTGTAAAGATAGTGGTTCTGATTATAGGGGCCCTTGGTGGAATGATGCCAACGCTACTCTCAAACCTGGAATTATACCGGCATGCCGTGGAAATCGGCAGGAGATCTCTAGCCGGCCGCATGCAGAAGGCAGTCATTCTCTCGGATCGTTACGTCTGCTCGGACACATGATTCTCCGGACCCAATGATCTCTCACCTCGCGGATGTGGGGAGGTCGTTGGTTTATGTAACAGTACGCCCTTCCGAATGGGTCAGACTTCGGAGTAAGGGCCTGACTGGGCAGTTATTGAAATTAGTTATTGGTAGACTAAACTGGATAACTGGAATATCTTTTTGATTGCAAACAACTTTTTCGATATTTTCCATAGTAATGTCACTTTACTCTATAGTGAATTTAGAATATCGCCCGATTCCCGCTTATAATAGCAGGTATGCACTGATAATAACGGGTATGCACGTATTCAGTCTATTGAATGCACCAATTTTGATGAAAAATGAAATTTTCTGAGAAACTAATAATTTTTTTCATATTATTTCAAGATTTTTAGGACTCTATATATACATTTGCATGTGGGTATAAAAATGTAATTTCATGTAATTTAATGTCATTTTACATTCAATGGGAGATGCCTGGCAATGTTTGTGCCTGACCTCATCCTTAAGAAAGTCCAGTTTCCTTCAGCGGTACATCCATTCGCACAAAAGGCAGTCCATCTTAATATTAATATCAGCTAAAACTAGCCAGAGTTAATGAATACAAAAGGTATAAACAATTTGAAGACAAAGAAGCTTTCACATTTACAAATGCACGAAGAAAAATAATTTCTTTCATTGTTTGATCCACAGGTTATGCTGGGATTAACAGATTCAAAATCTCGCCATGCAAAGTTACCTATTTTTGTATCCGCGGCAGGCTTTTCGACTGTTACTCACAGACAACCTAGGTCAAACAATGTAAAATTTTCTTTTGAATGCGATAGAATATATAAGATTGTCCTTAATTTTTTGCATAATTTTTTTGTATTCATTACTTCTCTGGCTGAATTCTAGTTAATATTATGATAAGATGGATCGGTTAGCTCGTACTGAATGGATATATGATAACTTAAAAACAGTCAGCCTAAGCTGGAGCATCTTGATAAATACATGAAAGGTAATCTTTATTAATTTCAACGCTTATTTGCAATAAAAATAAGAAATTTTCAGTTATTGAAAATCGGTTATGAAAAGTGTTTTGGTTTTGCATTTTTTAACGATATTTTTTCCATACGAACAATATATTTTTTTCTTGCATCTTTAAGTCGAGATTTCAGCAAATAAATGAGCACTGATAAAGTTAAGAAAATTTAAAATTTTTAAACCAATTTTTCTATTTAAAATTGGGCATTTTTTTTCAACTTTAATTCGTATTAATAAAATATATTTTGCTTTAAAAAATTAGCCTTTTAAAACACAAAAAAAAACGTTTTTACCAAGTTCCATAAATTTTTTTTTGCAGAGATGAAAATTAAAAAAAAGAAACGTTATTAGAGTTTTCACGTTTATTTGAGTTATCCTTATCCACACTCTCTCCAACGCCTCTAAGAGTGGGAGCGATCAACTGTATCAGACTCCTTGGAGAGATCAGGGAATATACACAAGCTGGAGTCTCCATCATAAACTGATTGGTATATGCACTTACAGGGTGGATAATGGCATCATTTGTTGATTTTCGATCTCTAAAAAACTGAATTGTTTTCAGATATTAACATAACAAATTTATTCAAATATTTAACCAACCGTTCTTTCATTACTTTTCGATTTTTTTTTGTGGTGGCTGTATGAGATAGGTCTAGATAATTAACAGGTAAAAAGTGATACGGTTTTTTTTTTTCTGTGAGTTGAAGCTAATTATAGTGATTTCTTAGGTGTTCAATAAATTGTATTAAACGTTCTGGTACTGTTGGTGGACATGGGTTGACTCAGTGGAGAAGCGGAGTTCTTGTACAATAGTTACGTTGATAATTAACCCAGTTTGAATGGAGAATGAAAAAGAAGTTTATATTATTAGAACGTTTCATACAAAACCTTGGAATTCCCGAGAGTGTACTTAATGACGGATTGGAAAAGAACACAATACATGAAAATGGATGATCCGAAATAAATGGTAATTGATTCATACCTTGGTGTGATGGCCTCAGAGTCTGATTTCTGCTTATAATCCCTCTTGAAGTGAGAGACAGATGCAAATAATCCCACTCAATCTATTAGAAATAACATCTAACAATGCAACTGGTAAAGATAATTGTATGTTGTCAAATTAGTAGTCTAACTGTTTACCAACAAATAACATGCAATGCCGTTTTAAAATTTTTATTTCATCCTCATTTACTCGATCAAGGGTACCAAGGTTCTTAAGAATCGATAAAAAGACGTTTTCTCGAATTCGACTCAAATGCGATTACAACAAAACATGTACAGAGATGATTTATTTCGACAAATCGCAATTGTGGACGTCTATCACTGTCAAACTGATCTTTGATTGAACAGCATTAGAGAGGTAGAATTAAAGAGTGAGTTTATACAGAAGTAAAATAAAATAAGAAATAAAATAAAAGTAAAATAAAGTAATAATTTTTTAGGTGTTTATAGAGCTGGAGTAAATTAATGTAAAAGTAAAGCTGTCAATTAATTTGGTTTTATGTTGTACCTCAAACTTCCAATGATGAATACTCGAAAATTTGGTCCCTGTTATTGTTTATTGAGTGAAATGAGCCATTGTTGACAAACACTACCAATATTATAAAATCCTAGTCAACAAGAAAAAAATAAATTTTAAAAAAAATCCCAAATTGAACGCCGTTTGCCGGTTATGAAAACAAAATGATGACGACTGCTATTTATATCATATCATGTATCACCCTATCTCTCAATTTGTCTAAATTATTCAATATGTACATATGCCTAACACTTGCCCGTAAAATAAAATAAAGAAAAAATTTAAAATCTTTTTTTTTTTACTTATTATTATATTACTTCTTATTTTTTTTTATTTCTGTATAAACCTGTTATGGATGTTGTGTGGTTTTAACTTTTAAATTACTTTTTTTTTTTTTCTTATTTTTTTTTTTCTTGCTGTATAAATCATTGCTTGACTAAAGCTGCTGAATATCTTTCACCAATAATGGTATATACGATCAAGAAAGAGTTGAAATAATACGGTTTTAAGAAGTGAGTACGGTAACCGTTCAGCTGATTTGTTTAATGAAACGCATCCAGATAAATTTTTTGCTAGAAAATACGTTCTAATCAGTGCAAAATTTCGTCAAACTGGATCAGTAGCCAACAAAAACAAACCCCCAGAACGTGAATTTCCGTTGAAATGAAGCTGTTGAAGTTGCACTTTTAGGACAAGTTCATCAGACCAAACATTGAGCACAAGGAAATTGGCTGAATTTACCAATATCAGTAAACCCAAATTATCCGCCGATCCAAAACATCATAAATTCCCCCCCCTACAAAATCATTTGGTACACCAATTGAATGAAGATGATTTTGATGCGACGGAAATTTTTTGTGAAATTATTATTACGAGATAGATGTTTGATGGGTATTTCCTTTTCAACATCTTTTTTTTCGTGGTCTACATTCTTTTGATTCGACTGTGAATCGTCATAATTGTCGTTATTGGCCCGGATGCCAATCACATGTTTTCCACAGTCCATACCCCAAACTCCCCAAAAACTCAATGTCAAAAAACCGGTATTTTGGGGACCGTTTCCTGGATCAATTTTCTCGACGCTATCCTGACGGGAAAAACTTATTTGGAATTATTGAATAATTTTTTTTATCCACAATTAGTAGACATCATTGAAAATGACGACCATGAAGACCACTTGATATTTCAAAAGTTGGGGCCCCCTCCATACTATGCACACCTGTTAGGCATTTTTTTTGGGTAAAAATGTTTCCTGGGATTGGATTGGAAGAAAGGCTCTATAGAGTGGCCAGCCAGATCTCAGATTTAACCTCACTCGACTTTTTCCCGTGGTTCTTGAAAAACAAAATATTTGCAACCAAATCAGAATCTCTGGAAGTTTTGAAGGAGAATTATTGGAGAATGCCGTCGAATAACGGAAATGCTACGAAATGTGAGGTCTCGTTTTTTAACAGAACTTGTACTATTATTTTGGGAAAAGGGTGGTAGACAGTTTGAACATTGGGTTTATTGACAATAATAATTATCGCGACAGTTGCTTTATCAGATATTGTTTTGATTGATTGGGTGAATAAGAAGTGATTCCCAACTAGTTCCCGCTATATCTCAAAACGAATCGATAAATTAATTTATTTTTTGTTGTAAGATATTAAGAGGAAAATCTTTCAAATGGAAACACTTGCCATATGTTGCATTCAAAATTCAGGGGTGGCGGTTACAGCTCCAAAGGGGTGGGAAAGTATTTCGGGTGAATTTAATCGCGAACGATGTCCCCTCGAAATGTAGTTGTGTCCGAGCGTTTTTTTATAATTCGGTTCGGGCGACCTACAGAGCCGCTGTTTTTGTTTTCAATGGCCCACTCTGTATATTGAAAGAATGGCATGGCGACCGTTGAAATAATTGAGCTTTGAAATTGGCAGGAGTTTGGTCAGTGTTTGGAAAACCATATTTAAAAAAGTCAACGTTTCAAAATTTTATTGCTTCATTTTTAGGACTCTGAAAAAAAAATAAACATAAAACATATTAACAAATCATACATGTTCAAATTGAGTCATTGAAAGGTTTCAGAATAAATATAAAATCGTAGGGCAAAGGTAAAGCTAAAGAAACAAGGACGGAGCAATGTATTCATATATAAAAAATTAAGTTGAAATAAGAGGACATAAACACATCAACGAAATAGGAAAACAATGATGAAAGAAATCCTAGTTTGGTATTTTACATTTAAAAATGGTTTTCCTTGTTAACATAAGGGAAATTTAGGTATATAAAAAAGTTAATTAAAATGAGAGGGGCATAAACACATCAACAAAATAGAAAACAATGATGGAAGAAATCCCAATTACAGAGTTTAAAGTGGTTTCCTTGTTAACATATGAATCATAAAACGACATTATGTTAATTCAAGCACATTGATAAACACATGAAGTTGAACAAATGAGTTCTCAATCTAAGTGAGCTTGTCTGTTATCTCTTTTCTTCCCTTTTTTTAATAGTTATAGAAAAAAAAAACAGAAGGAATAAAACCGAAAAAAAATAATCCTGAACATGACATTAAAAAGCGGAATGCTAATAATTTGAAAACTGATTCAAAATTTGTCTTCGGTTCTCATCAGGTTTTAGATCAGAGGGGTTTGGGGGGGCCCCCTCCTGGGTTCTTTAGCTTTTACCTTTGTCCTACGATCTTATATTCAATCTGAAACCTCTCAATGACTCAATTTAAACATGTGATTTTTTTAATATGTTTTATGTTGATTTTTTCTTAGAGTCCTGAAGATGAACAAAAAAAATTTCGAAACGTCGACTACTTCAAATCTTTGGTTTTCTTCAAAACACGCGCCTCCTGCCAATTCCGAACCAAAATTAAAATTTTGAAAACCCGAACCTTTTTGGTTGAAATCTGCAATAATTGTTTCTCGATATGGGTTGTTGGTTCTAGAAAAAGAAGTTGTTTCAGGTGTGCTCAGCGTTTGCCCGGTGATTTATTTTATTGCATCCCCTAGCCCCTAAGAAGTAATCGTTGAACGTATTAACGATATCAAATTTTGGGTTTTTTAAAAATTTTATCATTTTTTGAGTTTGTTTTATATCATGTTCTCGTTTCGACAGTTATTTCATCAATTGTATTCCAGAGATTCTTGGTTTTTAAATTTTTGTTCTTATTGTTTTTTTGTTTCATAATAATTTTTGTATGTTTATCAGAAGGTTAAGATAATTTTTATAATTTCGGTACTCTTCCCATACCTAATCAGATCTTTTTAAATTTTACATATAAAAATGTTTGGATTTATGGAGCCGGGTAAACCAATGTCACCCAACATTTCTGCCGATTTCACTTTTTTGTTAAACTAAAGTTTTTTTTTTCTATTATTTTTGGAGCACTTAATGAAATAGGTTGTTGCCTGTTGAGTATTTCGATATCATAAAACCTTGTCCAGTCAAAATCACTAGATCATTCTTAACATTCTCTATTAATAAATTTGTATCTTGACATATTTTCATTTTTATGATTTTTTTTTAAAAGGGATTTATTACTTCTGTATAATGATCAGTAAGGTCGTCTTTATTATACACGGTAGACATTCGTTTTGTATGTCAGTAATTGTGTTTTTTTTTAAAGAACAATGTTTATTAAAACCCACAGAATCATTTTGTTCGAGTAGTTTTGTTGATAATTGAGCAGAAGTTGTATTCCTCATTACGTTCATATAATCATTATCTATTCTTATCAACAAATTTAAGTTCATTTTTTTCATGTTTGTTTTAGGTCCCAAATAGTCTACAAACTTTTCCCAGGACACCCATTTGGAATCTATATATACCAGTGATCAATAGTTTTTTTTTATTAGGAGTTGTTATTTCCAGTTCAATACATTTACAGTCACTAATAATCACTATTTTACTGGTATAATTATACTGACTTAGGATAAATATCATAACTCCATCATTTCTATTTTCGAACCTTCACTATATAATAAATCATATCCATTTAAAAAAAATAAAACTGGATCCTGGAGCTTCCGGATATTCTGATGCAATACATTGAAATATTTTTTTTACAATTTTTTTTCACAGATAAACTTATTATAATGTGACATGGTATCTACTCAATGGTAATATTTGGGGTGTAATTGTAATTTTAATTACTGGATCCCTGCTATATGTTTCCAATGTGTTGAAATAACTGAAATTTAATTTATTAATATTCAATATTCTAATAGTTAACCATTTAAAAAATAATTTCTGCAATATTTTCTGGTCATCTTGTTTCCATTTTTTAAGTACACTTTTTTACGCAGTCGGGTTCTTTGAATTTTAAATTACCGTTTTTTGTCATTACATCCGACAAAAACTTTTGATAATGCAGAGATTTGACACAGTGGTTTTTTGCTAGAAAGTCGTGCTAATGTTTTACCTATACCTTCTTCATTGTAAAATGGTATGAAAGGCAGGGAATTATCTGTATAATTTGGAAAAAAGGATGGTATTTGGGGTAATTCAGAAATCTTACCATTTTGGGTGTTTCTTTACTATATAAAGACATCTATTAGGAAAGCGATGGTCAGGCAATTTGCTGCAGATTCATACATTCTTCTCTGCCCCACAAAAACAGCGCATACCAAAAAAGTAGGATGATCAATAATCAAAATCAATAACAGATAAAAATGTTTTCCATAATTCATAGTATTTGTTACTGTGGGTAAAGTCCATTTTGATCGTGTTTCATCTATGACTTCAGCTGACGGATCTGAAAAATTAATAGAATTTCAAATATCAGTCGTTCTATGGAAATCAATACGCTAGACGAGTTGAAAGTCGTTAATCAACCTCCATGGCCTACTATCAACCTACTGCAATGCTTGGTCAAAAGATTGTTTTCGAGTCAAATAAAAATATCCTCAGGTTGTTTTATAATTTTGAATTGTGCATATTCTAATCGACAAGTTGAAAATGGTCTAAAATAGAATACTGCTCTTAAAATGATGTGTGATAGCTCATTGGATCCCGGGAAAAACGCCTAGAAAATGTCAAAAAACTGTAATAGCACATAAAAATTGCAAAGTTATAAACAATTGAAGATGAAAAAAATGGCATTTGTTTTTTTCCAATATTTCATAAACTATCAATATTTTGAGAAATTTCAAAAAATATTCTGAAAAAGGAGGCAAATTTTCAATAAAAACATCAATTCTATCTTCATTATTTATAATTTTAATTTAACCTTTAAAATGGGTCTCCATGACATTTTAGGTTGGGGCAACCAAAAATGAGTACATTATAATTAATTTATTTAAGGTATTAAATATATTTCTTTTAATTTGAAAAATCATGGTAGTATTCGGAACACTATAAATAATTTATACCTGATGAGAATGTTACTTAGAAGTTGATTTTTCAACAATGTAAACGAGTGTTTTAACGAACAAAACTTTCTAGAATTTCTGTCTTAATTGTAAATGAAATACTTTTTTTAAACAATTGTCGTAAAAATGTTTCGCTTCGTAGAGCCTTTCTTATATACATACTTAAAAAGATCAAAGAAAGTTGAAAAAAATATTCACACTTTGTTTATAATAATTTTTTTGTACAAAAACAAAAAAAAAAACCCAAAAAGTAATGTTGTTAAAAAAATTTTTTCCTAATCATCATATTATCGTTTTTTATCAACACAAGAAATGAATTGATTTGCAAAAAAAATTTTCCGCCATTTGATGAATTTTTATAAACAAATTGATTATTTCAATTTTTTTTTTGAAAATTTTTCTTCACAACTTCATTTATATTACAAATATTATGATTTTTTGAAAAAAATTCCTAATAACAATTTTTAATTGATTGATTGATCAGTTGAGAAATTATTTTTCTTCTTAAAATCATAATTGACAATGAAGTAACAAAAAATTCCCATTGTTTATCAACTTACCAATTTGTTATAAACAAATTTTAACTTTTAAGAAATTTCCAAAATTTACAAAAACAACCATATACAACAAAGTATAGAAAAAAATTCCCAATTTTTCCCAATTCCAATTTCAAAGTACAATTTGGAATTTTTTTTTCCTATACTTTGTGGTATATGTTTTGAAACTGAAAGTTTCAGAAAAAAAATCTAACAAAGTTAAAATTTGTTGTATAACAAATTGGTGGAAAATAAAAATGGAATTGTTTGATAAAAAAAACATTTTTTCGTTACTTTATAAAGGACTGTCAATTATGATTTTCAGAAAAAATCCCCAACTAATTATTTAAACAATAAAATATAAAAAAACTATTATAAACAATTGAAAATTGATTTTTAAGGATTTTTTTTTAATCATAATATTTATGATAATTTTTTTTAATATCGAAATAATCAATTTGTTTATTAAAATTTATCAAAAAATGGCGGGAATTTTATTTTTTGAAAAATCAATTTATATCTTGTTTGATTTAAAAACGATATGATGATAAGGAAAAAAATTTTTAACAACATTATTGGATTTTTGTTTTTTCCCAAGTACAAAATTATTATAAACAAAGTATGAATATTTTTTTTAAATCTTATGGCGTGTCTTGTTGGTATGTATATAAGAAAGGCTCTACGAAGCAAACAATTATTTAAAAAAAAAAATTTATTTACAAAAAGACGGGTTCGGGAAAAATTTTTTTTGGGTTTAAAAATCGTTTAACTTGTTGAAAAACAACTTTTTGGGAAAATTCCCAATGAATGAACTATTTAAGTGTTCAGAAAACCATAATTCAAATTTTAAAAGAAAATTTTAAAACAAATAAATTAATTAATGTGTCGTACTCACTTTGTTACCAATAAATTCTAAATATCTAGAGTGAATAAAATTATAAATAATGGAGATAAGTTCAGGAGTTCGATGTTTTTTATTGGAAATTCTTCCTCTTTCAGAACCCCAAAATTTTTTTTAAATATTAATGGTTTTGAAATGACAAAAAACAAAAATACAAACCCTACTTAATTGTTTATAACTTTTCCCTATTTCTAATTCACCTTCTGGCTTGCAAATCAATGAGCTATCAAATATTCCAAGAGCAGTATCTCTATTACACTTTGGCCTAAACAATTTGTATATTCTGAAATGATGTGAATTGATGGACAGAGTTTGTTTCAATTTGTATACCTGCAGCACATGGTATCAATTAATAATTGACCCAGTCTACAGTCATGGGGAATTCAATATGATGAATGAAACATCATTTTTGGGAGTAACATAAATGCGGGCCACAGGTATGGATAAATTAATTTTTAGCGTTATTATGTGTTTGTTTGGGAAAAACCTGAAACAGGTTGATTTCTATTGTGAATTTAGCAATTTACAGTAGGAAAATATTTAAACCCCCTTCCCCTCTCTGAATTATTAGTATTATTAAAGGGGTCATGTGGGACCTTGTTCGAAGAGATTTTCATTTTTTTTTCAGCAATATTGAGGTTTTCAAATTTGGTGCAATCATAACTGAGAAAATTAATTTTTTAAAATGTAAAATTTTGATACTTTACGTAGAATAGGGAAATAATGTCACATAATGTTTAGGAAGTATTTTTTCAATTTATTTTACAATCAAATTAAATGTTCAAAAAGACCACCATTCACATCTTGATAATAAGCAAGTCGATTTGGAATTCTCCAAAAACATTATGTAGGACCTTAGGGGTTATGTTGTTAATTTCTTCCCTTATCCTTACTTTTAAATCGTATTGTCTGGTCTATTGAAATAAACTTTGATTTTAAATTTCCCTAAGAAATAATCAGGTATTTTGTTATCTGTTTTGCTAAACGTCAGGGAAAAAAATCGTTCAAGACCAAAAAAATGATTCATGTTAGGAAAAAGTTAGATGTACTTAAGCGATTCAAAAATCCGCATATGACAAATGAAAAACTTGCCGTCAAATGATGTAAATAAATCATCGATATTGAGGCTTTACATAAAGAAAAAAACCATCTTTATAAAGCTCAGTTGGTTCAGGGGTTGAATGAGGATGATCCCGATAGAAGGCAACAATTCTGTGAACTGACGATGGACAGGGAAAGGAAGCAGATTTGTAGTTCATAAACAAAATTGATTTTTCAATGAAGATACTTTTTATTTAAATGGAATTGGGCTGGTATCATTAACAACGGGAAAATTTTTGGCCCTTATTATTTTGAAAGGGACAGTTGATGGTGATGTTTATATAGATTTTTTATGAACTTTTATAGCCACCCTTAAAAGACTGTTGGAACGAAGTTTCTTATCCTTGCGTTGCGAGGGGCTAGACGGAATAAATTAAGACCAAAAGTTTAACGACACTTTCTGCTGTAGTTGTAAGCCGTGCGGCGTGCGCATGTTTCTCTGTCTGTCTCTCTCTCTCTCTCTCTCATTCAAAGCAAGCCAGTTATTTTCGTTTCGTCTTTCTATTTCGCATTGAACAGTGTGGTGTCTGACGATTATTTTTTTGTTTAGTGTATACAGGTTTTTTGTACATAATAAATAATAATGAAAAAATAATAATAATGAATCCTGACAGTGTTTCTGCACAAGTTCCGGATATTGCTGATGGAGTTAGGTAAGTAGAGATTTTATACAGACAATAATAAATGCTTATGTATTTTATGAAGTACGCATTATAACCTCCCTTTACTATTGTGCTAACCAAGTCATACGCGTTATAATCTCTCCATTATTGTGTGTTTAGCAAGTGAAAGCGTCATAACTTTAATAAATTTAAGAGCAAATTATATTTTAATATTACAATATCAATGCGTATGTACTAAAATTGAGCCTACTGATTGAGTTTATATTACATTATATTGGTTAATAATAAAAAAAATATTATTATAGCAGAAAAAAACATTACAATTCCTTACTAATTAATCCGAAAGGAACTTTGTTCCATCCGGGTGTCCCTTGACATCCCCAACTTTTTTCTGATGTTAATGTTCCAAATGCAATAGATATATCAATTTGGTACCAACAAGACGGACTCCACCGCATTACAAACGTATTGTTAGGGATTATTTGAACGAAGTTTTTCCCAATAGGTGGATTGGAAGACGTGGAACGATTGAATGGCCGCCTAGATCCCCGATTTTACTTCCTCTCGATTACTTCTCATGAGGTTTTTAAAATCAAAGTATATTTCAATAGACCAGACAATATTGCAGATTTAAAAGTTATGATAACGGAGTAATTAACAACATAACACCTGAGGTCCTAAAAAATGTACTAGAATTCCAAGATCGACTTGCTTGTTGTCAAGAAGTGGATGATGGTCATTTTGAACATTCAATTCAATTGTAAAATAAATTAAAAAATGCTTGCTTAACATTATGTGACATTATTTCCTCCATTCTATCTAAGTGTCAAAAATTTTTCATTTTTTAAAAAAAATTTTCTGTTATAATTGCACCAAATTTGAAAATCTTGATATTGCTGAACAGAGAATAAAAATCCTTTTGAACAGGTGCCCCACACGACATCCCTTTCAGAGGCGTTAAACGAATATATAATAACGCTAAAATGAATTTATTCCATACCTATGGACCGCACTGTATGAGTACCAGCGACTCGCTTTGGGGACAATAATATGCACAGAATGTTAATCTTGCGATCTCGCAAAGCAGAGTTCCAAAGCAATTCAAATTAACGCGTTCTAGAGAAGTGCTAATAACCCTCAAAATGTTATCATGCCACATACCATTGACCATTTTATGTTAACGTACAGTTTGTGATATTTATTGAATTTTCAGTAATATATTACACAGGGAGTTTTATGGATTATGATCGTGCGAATTCTTGAAGAAGACGCATATTCAACATTTTTACAATTTATAATAGTGGCACTCTGCGATTACATAACGATAGCATTCTGCGTCTCCAAAGTTGATCTTTTCACTTGAAATTAATTAAAATTTTTGACTTTTTCAAGGTACCGCCTTTTCTATAATATCTCGAAATTGAATAATACTACATTATTTTTATATTTTAGAACTAGAAATATCCCAGTTTTTTATTTTGAGGTCGAATAATGAGGATAAATTATATACAGTGTTTTCACCTCTCATGGGTAACACCCTCTATCTTCCGTAATTTGTGTCATTAAATCATGAAATTTTCAGGATCGATTGATACATTGAAACTATTCTCATTGGATAAGGTCATCTACGTGATATACACTGCACACCAGCAGCGATGAGATCAATTTTTTTCCTGAAAATCATATTAGGGGCAAAATAGATAATTTTCAGGAAAAAATGAGTGGTTCCATCGCTGTTGGCGTGCAGTGATATCCTGAAGATGACTGCTGACAGTGAGTTTATTTCATCACGGAGTTTTTGCCATCCGAAGTTTATTGCCGTCCCGGAGTACAACCCAAGGAGTTTATCATCGTACCCGGTGTTACGCCACTGGCCTCTTATAGAGGAACACAATAAACGCTAAGGAATTTTCAAATATTATGAATTGATCGCTCCTTTGTTGTTAGGTTGAGAACTTGGGAGTAATAAGAGCATCGACAGTCTGAGGATGGTCGAACCGAGACTATTTCTCGAGAGCGGCTTCAAGAATGTCCCTTTCTTTAATACAGGGAATGTGGGCGTTTAGATAGAAGCATGTACGATCTAGGAAAGATTATTAAATAATGCACTTGGAAAAGCATTAGAATAAACATATATATTTTATAATAGTACCATAGCATTTCTATCAGTTCTATATACTGATACATGATAAAATAGTCAGAGAACAGTTGAGATTACATGCGGTCAGTTTTTGGCATTCTCAAAGTCAAGTGGACTGCATATAAGTAGAAATGCCATCAATTGTTAAACAGACTGTTGATAAATATTATTTGAAAAAAATATGGGAACATAAAATATGGAGATACATTAAAAAACATATAAAACTTATAATTGATTCAATTTGCTAAACATAAATCCAGAAAAATATATAAATTACTCCAGACCATCAGGTTTCAACACTCATCCACTCGATATTTGTTTTACACGATATTAGTTTAGTTGTATTACTATTTTATTTTTTCCCCCGAGAGTTGTTTATTTACTTTTTATATCGTACTGCATATCAGACTATAGTTGTATTAGTAATTTTTTTTCAAAGGGCATGAACTATTGGTTGAAAAGTTTTCGGTGTTTTATCTCGATCTTGACGCATTGATAACATAATTTTTATTGATAGTAAATACTGTTTAACTGGGTATTCACTTGCGAATTCATTACTCGTGCAGTTCCTGTTTGACTTGATTGGAATTATCTTCCTTAATAATTTCGCAATTTCACTGTAAAATTATTACTTGTCAATGGACTGATGACTGTCTAGTCAAAAGCTGTTACTCGGTTGATAGCTACCGCACTTCTATATGTTATATTGTTATATGATTACTATGTGAAAGTTTGAGCATTCTCATCTTTCTGCACTAAATGTTAATCGAATGCAAGTTTAAACAACTCTGAGCTGACATGTAACTTAAACGACTTCTGTTGACCGAATCATCATCTTTGTTCGGGGTTTCGCGCTTTTATAGGATCTCCCTTCCATGTATTGCTTTGTTGGCTCGCGGGGTAACATTTCTAACGTAGTTATCTTCTACTTGTCATAATAAATCACCTTCTTAGTAATTAATGGCTCGTTACGGTAGCCGAAAAACTGTATAAAAAAATTAATGATTTATCTCTTTTGTGGTCGTATTGCCCTTAGCGAGCTGTCAAAACCTATAATTTATAGTTTCTTTGTTTACTGAGGAATTCCTCGATATGCGTAACTCGGAGGGTGATGATTTGTTAATAGCTCCGTTGTAAAGGTTGACTTTTTTTATTTATAAGCTTTCCCCGGGCTTGCAATGTCTATCTATTTTCAACGTGCCCTTGTTTATCAGTTTGGTCGAGTAAAAGGAAAAAAAAGTCAGTGGGTTTGAGTCTGGAGATCTGGCTCTATAGAGCCTCTTCTTCCAATCAACTTCCATGAAACATTCTATCCAAAACGCCCTAACAGGCTGTGCATAATGGAGGTGCCCGTCTTGTTGAAATATCAAGTGATCTTCATGGTAACGATCGTCATTTTCAATGATGTCTACTAATTGTGGATAAACATATTCATTCAATAATTTCAAATAAGTTTCTCCTGTCAGGTTACCGTCGAAATACTGATCCAATCAAACGGTCCCCAAAAAATACCGGCCCAGACATTGAGTTTTTTTTGGGGGTTTGAGTATGTACTTCGTGGAAAACATGTGGATTGGCATCTGACCAATAACGACAATTATGACGATTCACAGTCAAATTCTAAAAGAATGTGGGATGTTGAAAGAAATTATCATCAGCATCTATTCTCGTAGTCATAATTTCACAAAATCATCTTCATTCAATTGGTGTACCAAATGTATTTTGTAGAGGTGGAATTTATGATGTTTCAGGATTCGGCGGATACTGGTTCTACTGATATTGGTAACACAACAGCCAATTACCTTGTGCTCAATGTTGGGTCTTCATGAACTTCAGCAACATCTTCATTTCTCAACGGAAATTCACGTTCTGGGTCTCGTTTCTTGTTGGCTACTAATCCAGTTTGACGAAATTTTGCACTAATTCTAGAACGTATTTTCTAGTAACAAGTTCATCTGGATTCGTTTCATTGAACAAATTATCTGTACGGTTACCGCACTGTTATTATTTCAACTCTTTCCGCGATCGTATACACCATTATTGCGGGAAATATATTCAGCAGCTTTAGTCAAGTAATTCACTCTAATGTCGTTCAATCAGAGAACGTATTTTATCGATTCTTAAAACCTTTAAAAAAAAAATCGATCAAGTAAATGAGGATGAAATGAAAATTTGAAACGGAATTGCATATTATTTGTTGGTAAACAGTTAGATCATTCAATTCCTTGACAATGATAATTATCTTTAAACAGTTGCATTGTTAGATGTTATTTCTATTGATTGAGTGAATAAACACTTATTTCCCAACTTCAAGTTCCTATATCTCGAAAACAAATCGATAGAATTAATTTATTTTGTTGTTTGATATTGAGAAGGAAAATACCTTTAAAATGAGGTTCACTTGCTATATGTTGCCATTTAAAGATTTAGGGTGGGCCACAGCTCCGAGGGATGGAATGTATTTCGGGTGAATTTCATCGCGAACGATGTTCCCTCGAAAATGTAGTTGACGTGTCCGAGCGTTTTATATAATTCGGTTCTGCTGACCTACAGAGCCGCTGTTTGTTTTCAATGGCCCACTCTGTATAAATATATGATACGCTCTACTTCGTCCGCGTAGAATTTATATTTGTTTATATTTTACTTTGTGTTGCTCCATTACAGCTTATGTCTGTAGCTTTGCCAGCTTTTGTTATCCGTTTCCCTTTCTCCCATTTTCCGTTAATCCGGTTATCCGTTATCTCGTTATCCCGTATCCGTTATCCAGTTTCTCGTTATCTTGTTATGTCGTTTAGGTGGCATAATTGATTTGACAGCGGAGTTATTTTTCTTACGACTATTACAAATTCACACCGCATTTCCCTTTTAAAAATTTTAAAAACCCCCAAATTTTTTTTTGGGGTTTAAAACCAAAACACGTATTTATTCATTCGTAACAAAGACCTCAAATACCAATTTTTATGAACCCAAATAAAAAAACTAACAGTACTCCTGTTGAGTCGTCATGTTGCGTTTCTGTTTGTTACTGATGTTATATTTTGATGTCAAGATTGATAGTTTTGAAAGTAAAAAGTCATATTGTCAGTCAGACTTTAATTTCATCACAAAGATCAATTCATAGACAAATTAAAAATAAAGAGACTGTTTGAAACATTGGCGATCTTGACCACCAAGTTTTTGGTACGGCCAGTCGCGCATGGAGGCGCTGCCCACAATCGTCAGATGACTGATGAGATGACCATTCTCCAATTTCGACATTTGTCAGAAAATAAAAGTTTATTGTTGACACATGTATTTCTTGTTATTGCAAACCACACAATAATTTCAGAATAATTATTCTACTGTTATTGTCATCGGAAAATTAATGATATAAATTATACTATGGACTCAACGTCGAAAAAAGAATGATTTGTTATTCGAGTTGACGCTGAAATTCCTAGAAATATTCTTCTGCAAGGTAAAATATAAGCTGCTTTTCACGAACTGATACTTATTTCTATCCATCAGTTGCAGAATGTTTTTCACAAACTGATACTTATTTCCATTTTCTATCACCATTTGAGGAAGTAGGAAGTACATGTTCTTCTTGATTATCATCAAACGGGATATTTTTTTATACCTAATGAGACCGAGTAGGTATATAATACATGCTTTGTGCTAATAATTGAACAAAATGATTGAAGGTTTGTTGTAAATGTGATTCGTTTTTATTTTGGTTGATTCAATGATAAGACTGAAGAATGTTTCTAATTTTGTTGTTTTTCAGAGTTTTATTATTGTTTTGTCTATAGTTGTAACTTTTCCTAGATAAAATAAAATGTGTTTTTTATAGTGTTTCACTTATTATTCTTGTTTTATAAGAACTTTAATTTTGTTCTTGATTCATGAAACGAAGATTTATTTTGAAACTTTATTTCAACCACGAACGAACTAACAGATTCTACGAATTGATTACTGTATATATTTTATTAGTGATGGATATGCCATTCCTGTATTTCATATCATACAACCATTCATATGAAATACAGGAATGGCAAATCGATGAAATATATATCATATCAACCACATGAAAGTAAAAATTTAAAAAAAAATTTAAATTAAAACACCTTTTAAAGACAAGTTTTTACAAATGCGCTAAAAGTAAAAATGATAGCTTTGGATGTGCGACGTAGGTTATTCCGTGAGTTATAGATTCAAAAACTTGTCGAATACAAAAGCGACAAGCTTTTGAATCTGTAACTATCGCACATCAAAGCTATATCCTACTTTTCAGCGCATTTGAATGAAAGCTTGTTTTTAAAAAAGGTTTTTTTATTAATTATTTTATTTTGTACTTTTTAGTAAGTACACCTTAATCTATGCATTTGTGTTATTGCATAGTCATTATGAGGCCTTTTTTCTGTAAGTTCTGAGCTATCGAGTTCTCCAATGAGGAGACTATCTGAGGATTAACTCCTACGCTATGCTTCACTTAATGAATTCGTGACAAAAAAAACAATAATCTTCGACTAAATTCATAATCTCTGACCCCGAAAACCCGATATACCAATTTTTTAATGGAAACGTTCCGTTATCACAACCATGTGGAGCCGCCATCTTGAATTTTGAATTTTGAGAATAAATTCATAGTCTTTGACCCGAAAACCTCCACATACCAATTTTAAATAGAATCGGGCCATAATTACAAAACTCGTTCGCCATCTTAGAGCCGCCATCTTGAATTTGTGAATTTGAGAAAACATCATAATCTCCGACCCCGAAAACCCCTACATAGTAATTTTGTGTCGAATCGGACCATAAACACAAACTCGTCCGCCATCTTAGAGCCGCCATCTTGAATTTGTGAATTTTGAAAGAAAAATCATAATCTCCGACCCCAAAAACCCCCACATACTGATTTTGAGTCGAATCGGACCATAAACACAAATCCCGTCCGCCAACTTAGAGCCGCTATTTTTTTTTCTAAAAAATTCCATAATGCATTGTCACGGGAACTATGAACACCTGCCAAATTTTGTTGATTTTACCGCTAGATGAACGAGACAAAAACACAAATCAAATCATTATGATTCCATCGAAAAATACTCTGTGCTGCATTCTCAAGACTGAACTGTAATAAACACTTCTGGCCCATAAGCCCGAATATGCTGGAGATGCTTTCAGAAATAATATACACAAAGTTAGTCGATACTCAGCTTTTGTACGAATCGTTCATATGTTTAAATACACGGTTCAAACGAATTATGTATTTTATTTAAATCCCTAACCTACTAAGTTCAATAGGTTATGGGCCCAGATTTCGCGTAACTTGAATAATTACTGGAAGTATAGTGATTGAAGTACGCAGTGACCGCAATTCAACAAAAACAATTGCTAAAACTAATAAAAGAAATATTCACCAGTTCAACGGTGAAAGATATGGTATATGGAAATTCTGTGTTAAATGGTTACTCGCGGAATTGAACATTTTATACCTTATTGAAGAAGAAATTCCTGGTGAACCTAGTGACAGTTGGAAGAAACATGACTTGAGTGCGAAAGGTGTTATCATAGAATACCTAAGTGATTCATGTTTGGGATTGGCAGAAAACAGTCGACCGCTAGAGCTAGAGGCGTATTGAATAGTCTGAATGCCATTTATGAAAGAAGAAGTTTGGCAACTCAGTTGGCATTAAGAAAAAGGCTTCTTTGTCTCAAGTTAAAAGGAGACATGAGTTTATTGCACCACTTCACACGTTTTGATGACCTCATATCAGAATTACTCGCTGCTGGAGCCAACCTGGATGAAATGGATAAAATATCTCTTATGTTACTTACTCTGCCTACATCTTATGACGGAGTAATCACAGCACCAAACCAACACTGGATCCAGGCAAAGTTTCGCTTTTATGATGAGCCATAATCGTTCAAATACAAAAGTGTAATGCATCATTCCCGCTAGACTCTGGAGCAACTGATCATATTGTAACGAACCTAGGCCGGACCTGTCGCCTCACACGTTGCCATCGACAGCGATGAGATCATCCCCGGAGATATTCGAGAACCATCCAGTGCGCTCTGCCGCGGAAAACAACGGTCAATATTGGAAACAATTGGAAAACGCCGGTCGCCAACCGAAAGAATTCGAAACATCGAGAATGCTGTATCGGAGATAAATAGGCAAACCTCAAGTGGAGTAGGACAGTCTGAACGAGCCCATACGATCGAGCTATACAGTGGCATAATATAAATTGAGTTGTAGATTAAAGTGTGAAATAAATTAGTATAAACCAAGTTAAGTTTATTTACGTTACAATTGGTGTCGGAAGTGAGATTTTGAAAATAAACAAGTGATCGTGGAGTGGATAGTCAGAAAAATAAATTGATAGACCTTTTTGTACGCCCAAAATAGACAGTGGCCCGGTTTTCGCAGAAGGTGGAAACAATTGTGCGTGGAATATAAACTGATACACTGTTCGCGTGAAACAGAAAATAGACAGTGGCCCGGTTTTCGCGAAGTGGGACAATTGTGCGTGGAATATAAACGATACACTCTTCGCGTGAAACAGACAATAGACTGGTGGCCCGTGGAAAGAATTCGCGAAGTGAATTTTTAACAAACTGATAAACTTTCGTGTAAACTGACTGATACCTCGTCAAAGACAAAATGTGTTCAAGAAAAGTGCGCCTTGCGGATTTGAAGGTAGCGGAATTGAAACAGGAATTGGAGGAAAGGGAACTGGAAACAACAGGTAAAAAGCAAGTACTCCAGGAAAGACTTGCAGAAGGACTTATACAAGAAGGTGAGGACCCCGAAACATTTTTATTCGAAGTTCCCGGAGGTGATTTAAGTTTGGTAATGAATAAACTGGAAAAAAATGCAAGAAGCCTGGAAGAGAAGTTCCTGGAAAACACAGAAGGCCTAAAAAAAGAATTGTGTGGTGTGGCTGAATTTCTAGAAGAAAGAATGGGAACCGTTGAGACAGAGATAGATAAAATTAGGGAGCAAATGAACACGGAGGTAGATAAAATAAAGGAAACGATCAGTAAGCTGAAAAAACGAATTAATAGTGCGCCCTCCACAGAGATGGTTAACGAAAATGCAATGCTGGACTTGAGTTTGAACTTGGATAAAGTTCAAGAGGGTATAAAAGATGTCAAGGTCATTTCTGAAATAGGGAAGCTTTCCATGAAGCCGCCTCAATTCGACGGAAAACTCCATGGGAAAATTACCGCCGACAGTTTGAAGCAGCGGCCAAAGCAAAGGATGGAATGCAGGGGAAAGAGCTGTAGCACTAACACTTGCATTACGTGGAGAAGCGACGAATATTCTACAAACTCTTACCGCCCAAGAACAGGAGGACTATGATCAGCTGATTAAACATCTAGAATTACGATATGGCCAGGCCCATTTGGAACACGTATACCACTCCCAACTGAAGAATCGCTGCCAGAAATCAGGCGAATCCTTACAAGAATTCGAAGCTGACATTGCACGCTTGGTTCGTCTCGCATATCCAGCCACACCGGAAAATGTAATGGAGCGATTAGCGGTTCAGGCATTCTTGGATGGACTCCGTGACCAAGAAACCAGACAAGCGTTGACACTAGCTCGTCCCAACACATCTCGTAGACGCACTGGCACGCGCTTTGGAATCTGAGGCAGCAAAGCAATCCTGCAAAACCAAAGTAAAGTTCGAAGTATTGAAGAAGACTCACAGGAGCATGCTGACTTGGAAGCTGCCATAAGAAAGAAGAATCAATAAAACAAGGAAGAACAATGAGTTTGCCTGAGAAAAGACAGATAAGATGCCGGAATTGTGGCAAAATTGGACATGTGCGTAGCAAATGTCCAACATTCATCGACTCCGATGCAGGAAAACAAAAAAGGTCGACGAGAAGGGGCAATCGTCGGCATGTGTCCGGCAAGCCTCGGTTAACAACGCATATGTCGCTATCCTTCAACGACAGAACAAAGGTGTCTTCGTAGACGGTCTCATCAATAACGAGCCTTGCACCATGCTGCTAGATACAGGTGCGACTAGGACAATTCTCGGGCCTTCCTTTGCCAGAACACCGGAACGGATTGAACCGACAACTTGAAGCTACGCACAGCAACAGGGAGCCAGCTACTGTATAGGCGAGCTACCGATTGAAATAATTTTGGGCAGCACTAAAGTGAAACATCAGGCACTTGTAGCGGACATCGAAGACGATGCAATCATCGGAATGGACATCATGAATTCCAGAGGGTTTGAATTGGATTTCAAAGACGGCGTCCTACGTGTCAACGGAGAAGAGCTGGTGCTTCATGGGAGAAGTGAGGGGTTGATCCGTGTGTTGTTGGCTGAAGATGTAAGCGTACCTGAGAGGGCTGAAACCATTCTGGAGGCTCGCCTGGACGGGAGTACGAGCAGTGGAAACGTGGTGATGTTCGAGCCCAAACTTCATGATGAGAAAATTGGACGAGGGATTGCACTAGGGAAGACCTTGTTGCGTGCTGACAAATTTGTGCCCGTAAGGGTCATGAATGTCAATTATTTTCCAGTGACCTTGAAGAAAGGAACAATATTGGGGCACTGCTCGCCAGTTTCCTCAGTGATCCGGAGTGTACGAGGTACGATTAGCCAACCCAACAACTTGCCCACAGAACTAGAAAATTAGTTGCCATCTCTTCCAAAGATATAAAACCAGCTCAACAGCCCAAACTAAGAGATTTAGTTAAGAAGTACCAAGACATCTTCGATACCGGACAAGGAAAAGGAGGTCGAACTAATGTGGTCCAGCACAAGATTGATACTGGGGGTGCCCGACCGATCCGGCAATCAGCAAGAAGACTTCCTCTTGCCAAGAAGGAAGAGGCTGACAAAATAGTCAGCGATATGGGAAAAGAAGGAGTTATCGAACCATCTGACAGCACCTGGTCCTTCCAGTCGTACTGGTGAAGAAAAGGATGGATCGACACGCTTTTGTGTAGACTATCGCCAACTTAATAATGTCACGAAGAAGGACAGTTACCCTCTCCCGAGAATAGATGACACCCTAGACACGTTGGCTGGTTCCACGATTTTCTCGACCCTTGATCTGAAGAGTGGATACTGGCAAGTAGAACTGGCTCCAGGAAGATCGAGAAAGACTGCTTTACCATCGGCTCAGGATTGTGGCAGTTCACCGTTATGCCATTCGGGCTCTGTAATGCTCCCGCCACATTCGAAAGATTGATGGAAACAGTACTGAAGGGACTCTCATGGAACACGTGTCTAGTGTATCTCGACGACATAATTGTGGTCGGCAGATCGTTTGAGGACCACGTGAAAAACTTGGAGGAAGTATTCCTGCGACTGAGGAACTCCGGATTGAAACTGAGCCCTAAGAAATGCCATCTGTTCCAAAAAGAAGTACGATACCTCGGCCACGTTGTCTCTGGGGAAGGAGTAGCAGTGGACGACCAGAAGATCAAAGCTGTTAAGGATTGGCCCATCCCAAAAGACATTCACCAACTTCGAAGTTTCCTTGGTTTATGCACATACTATCGCCGATATGTGCTGGGATTCGCCAACATTGCTAAACCACTGACCAAGCTCACGGAAGGCCAAACAAAGTTCTAGTGTTCCGAAGAATGTCAAGACTCATTCAGGAAGCTGAAAGGAGCTTTGATCAACGCACCTATACTGAGCTATCCCCTACCCAAAGGGAAATTCATTTTGGATACGGACGCCAGCAACGTGGGACTTGGAGCTGTCCTATCTCAGATCCAGGAGGGACAGGAGAAGGTCATTGGTTATTTCAGCAAGACGCTTAGCAAACCAGAGCGCAATTACTGTGTCACCAGGCGAGAGCTGTTAGCTGTTGTAAAGGGAGTGGAACACTTCTACAAATACGTGTATGGAAGAAGATTCCTGTTGAGAACTGACCATGCAGCTCTCAAATGGCTCTTACAGTTCAAAAATCCGGAGGGTCAAGTAGCACGTTGGATCGAGAGACTCCAAGAATTCGATTTCGAGATCGAACATCGAGCCGGAACTAGCCATAAGAATGCAGATGCCTTGTCGCGAAGACCATGTCCAGATGATTGCTCACATTGCCGACGAGCAGAAGAGAAAGAAGCAACACTTTGTAGAACCGCGGCAATGGATGACAACTGGAATGACAGCAAGATCCAGAAAGACCAAGAGAGACCCCGACCTTGGCTTAGTCGTCAGCTGGAAGAAGGGCAATCGAAGACCATCATGGCAGGAAGTCGCAAGGTTACTCGCCGGCTGTTAAGTCCTATTGGGCACAATGGAACTCTCTTATTCTGGACAATGGGATCCTGAAACTGTGCTGGAGGCCGATATTGGTGGGGAAGACAGACGCCAAATAATTGTTCCCAGGAACAGAAGAGAGGAAGTGCTGCGGGAAATCCATGATGGAGTCGCCGGAGGACATCTGGGAGTGACGAAGACCCTGCAGAAAGTGAGGCAACGGTTTTACTGGGCCAATTGTCAAGCTGACGTCAGGACTGGTGCAGGAAGTGCGCTGTATGCGCTGCTAGCAATGGACCTCGAATACGACCCAAGGCCCCGATGCGTCAGTACAACGTAGGCAGCCCGTTCGAGAGAATCGCCATTGACATCGCCGGCCCGTTTCCCGTATCCGACCACGGGAATAAATACATCCTTGTGGCAATGGACTACTTCAGTAAGTGGGCGGAAGCCTATGCCCTGACCAACCAGGAAGCCATCACCGTCGCCGACGTCTTGGTGAAAGAGTGGATATGTCGATTCGGTATTCCAATGGAGCTGCACTCGGATCAAGGCAGAAATTTCGAATCCAACCTTTTCCAAGAAATATGTCTACTGCTGAACATCCGCAAGACAAGAACCACGGCCCTACATCCGCAGTCCGATGGAATGGTGGAACGGATGAACAGGACGATCAACCGCCACTTGTCCAAGGTTGTCTCTGACCATCAAAGAGACTGGGACCAGTATCTTCATTTGTTCCTGATGGCCTATCGATCCGCAGTACACGAGTCAACCGGTCAAACTCCTGCTAGTATTATAATGGGCCGAGGACTGCGACTGCCTTGTGACCTGAAGTTTGGGATACCGCCAGGACAAGACACTGCGGGAGAGGACTACGTCAGCAAACTTCGGCAGAGAATGGACGACATCCACGAACGAGTCCGGTTGAACATCCAGAGTGCCAGCGATAAAATGAAGAAGACCTATGACATCAAGGCCGACGCTGGAGGATTTAAGGTTGATGACCTGGTTTGGCTGTACAACCCCAAACGTCGTCGTGGACTATCACCAAAGTTGCGGAACTCGTGGAAGGCCCGTATAAAATCGTGAAAAGGATAAACGACCTTGTGTACCGAATCCATAAGCCACCCCGAGGAAACCAAGGGTCGTCCATTTCAACAGGTTGGCCCTTACGCTGGAAACCATGACCAAGTTCGCACCCTCAAGCCACCGGAGGATGATATGACGTTCGAGAAGTTTATGTCCTTGTATTCAAACGGGCAGAAAGTTCTACATGGGGTTACTAGAGAGGAGTCACGAGACCTTTTCGAGGTGCCTGCTGACTACGCACTAGCGCACTGTGTGGTGCAGAAGATCTTCGAATGTCCAGGGCATCGCCGTAGTGTTCTCCAAGAAATTTGGTCAACTCCAAACACTGCGGGAGCAGAATCCAGAAGTTGGTGGGGTGCTACAGTTGAAGAAAGGCCAGAGAAACATCTACTACCTAGTTACCAAGAGGCATTCCCAAGATAAACCGTCCTATGAAGATGTCTGGAAGAGTCTCACCAAACTAAGAGATACTATGGTGGACCAGAATCTGGCGGATCTAGCAATTCCAAAACTATCCTGTGGTATTGATGGGTTGGACTGGAGAGTCATGAGAAGTATGCTGGAGGCGATATTCAGATCCAGCGGCGTCAGGATTTTGGTTTGCTGTAACCCTCTTCCACGACCGATCATGAAGACCGTGGAGTGTTACTTCCATCGAACTTCACTGTGCAGATATGGGGAGTCATGCAGATATCGTCACACTCCAAGGATGAAATTTCGGGACGAAATGTCTTTAAGAAGGGGGCAATGTAACGAACCTAGGCCGGACCTGTCGCCTCACACGTTGCCATCGACAGCGATGAGATCATCCCCGGAGATATTCGAGAACCATCCAGTGCGCTCTGCCGCGGAAAACAACGGTCAATATTGGAAACAATTGGAACACGCCGGTCGCCAACCGAAAGAATTCGAAACATCGAGAATGCTGTATCGGAGATAAATAGGCAAACCTCAAGTGGAGTAGGACAGTCTGAACGAGCCCATACGATCGAGCTATACAGTGGCATAATATAAATTAAGTTGTAGATTAAAGTGTGAAATAAATTAGTATAAACCAAGTTAAGTTTATTTACGTTACAATATCAAGATTTGTTTACAAAAATCTACGATCTACCTACTCCCAAAGAAATCGCTGTGGCTAAAATGGCACTACCGTTACCGTAGCAATAGAGGATCGAAAGATGTATCAGGCAACCTGTTTTTAGTTCCACGTTTGCAAGAAGAGGGCATGGTGGCGATATTCCATAAAAAAAGGAGTAAGAATTAAAAAAAACAATGTCATTATTGCAACAGGTGAGCCCATAAATGGTTTGATAGGCATAGATTTTTCGAATGCCTGAAGACCATGGGAAAATCAATAATATGGTAAACACTGCTAACTACCAGATATGACATGCACGATTAGGGCATCCCGATGACCAATAATTTTGAAAATGAAAAACTGGAAATGTTAGAAAGTCTTAACCATATACAATAAATCCAGAAAATAATGAATTATGTGAAACTTGAATATATGTGTATATATGTACCTATATATGTGTGATACAAACTAGATTGCTATTCTCAAAATCTAAATCAAAACACATGTGGAACGACCTTTATTCATGATTCATAGTGATGCTTGTGGTCCAATATCACCTGCCACAATTGATATCAAAAACTATTCAGTAACCTTTATCAACGATTCAATACATCATACAGTAACATATTTATTAGAATTTAAATCAGAAATTCTTAAGGTGTAAAGATTTCGTTGCAAAAAGTGAATCACACTTTAATAATAAAATAGTATATCTCAACTGTGACAAGGGAGGTAAATATTTGTCGAAAGATTCCAAAGAATATTGTATTCAGAAGGGCATTACTTTCCATTTATATGTACCACATACATCTCAACAAAATGGTGTCGCAGAGCAGATAGATCGCACAATTACAGAAAGAGGGCGTGCGATTATTTTTACCTCGAAGTTGGAAAAATCTGTTTGGGGCGGAAGCTGTCTTAACAGCTACATACCTAATTAATATGTTATCAACCGTTCTCTGCACCTCCATAAAACACCATATAAACTGTGGCACAATAAAAAGTCCAAATTAAAAAAAAAATCAAGTCCATGGTTTATGTCCAACTTAAAACTAAGAAAACAAAATTTAACGAAAAGTCATTTAAAGATATCTTAGTGGGATATGCTCCCAATGGATGAAGTGTGGTATGTGGAAATGGAAAGTTTTACCGTAGTTCGTGACATAATTGTCAACGAGGCGAATTTGAAAAATCACTAGATCTGTAAAAAGTTATTCCGATGCAACTTCGGAGCCTAAAACTGAGAAAACCGACTCAAACTGAAAAAAAATAAAAAATAGTTAAAAATCACTAGATCTGTGAAAAGTGATACCGAAGCAACTTCGGAGCATAAAACTAAAAAGACCAACTCAAACCCAAATGAAAAAAAATAAATAATTGTTAATTCTGAGGACAACAGCATTCCAACGAATACACACACATCCCGAGAATTAAATCCTTCCAATTTAAGAAGTGAGAGAAACAAAAATCATTATTTGCCCCACTATACTGATCAAGATTTAAATATTATATTCTTGATAGTTTACTTTTTGCACATACTCTCGTGAGTGCAATACCAAAGACCCACAAATAAATTAAAACAAGGGATGATTGAGATCAGTGGGAGCAATCCGAAAATGATGAAGTTAATTCACCCACCTCTTAATATTAATTGGTCGTTAGTAAATAAACACACTGACAAAAATTTTGTCAATTCCAAGTGAGTATTTACTATAAAAACATGGAAACATTCATACCTTAAAAATTTAGTTTAGCCTTCGCCAATCACTAGATTTATGTGTCCATCACATGAACGTAAAAAACTGCATTTCTAAATAGCTTTTTGCAAGAAAAAAATTAACATGAAAATTCCCTAGAGAATAAATGCAGACAAAGAAAAATAAAGTGCACACTGCATAAATCAATTTGTGATTTAAAAACAATCAAGATGCTGGTATGAGCATTTTGACAAAACGATTAAAGAGCTTAACTCTGAAAGTTCTTCAACTGATCCATGTTTGTATTTTTACGAGACAGAGGGGAAAAAACAAGAATATTTACGTTATCCTTTATGTCGATGATATTTTAATTTGTAGAGGAGACTAAGAGGCAATGTCAGGATTTAAAGATCATATTGAAAGAATCGATTGAAAATGAAAGGAAGATTTACAGGATGTTAAACCATTTCTAGGCATACACATTTAAAGATCAGAAAATATGGTAACTCTGTATCAAAGCTACTGTTTAAACATAGTTCTGAACAAATATAATATGTCCAAATGTAACCTGTAAAAACGCCTCTTGGAAACAAATTAAATTATCACGAATTAGATAGCGATGAAATTCTGAATTATCCTTGTATGCACTCGCCCAGATCTATGTATAGCAATACCCATTTTGAGCAGATACCGAAGTAAAACTAGTAAATAACTTTGGCAGGTACCAAAGTAAAACTAGTAAAAGAACTGAATATACCTGAAAAGGGTTTAGAGATATATTTAAGGTTCTATTGACCTCAAATTAACTTATAAACGCAACAATAATTATGTAAATATTATTGAAGATTGTGTATTCTGACTGAGGTAATAATGAAGTGGATAGAAAAAGTACAACAGGATACCTATCCAAAGCCTTTAGAAACTGTACGATTTCTTGGGACTCAAAAAGGCAAACCTCACTAGCTGCGTCCTCAAGGAAGCAGAATATAGGGAATATTCAGAGACAATAATGGCTGCCTTTGTATAGCAAAAATTCCCACAAACCATAAAAGAACCAAACATATTGATATAAAATATCATTTTAACGTATACAAATATTACAAAATAAAGTAATACTAAACAATTGGCTGATGCCCTCACAAAGCCACTACCTATTCTTACTCACAAAAACAAATGTGGAATTGAATTGGTTTTTCGATTCATATTTCTTTTGGTTTTGTTTTTGAGTGGGAGTATTGAGTTAACCGCTAGATGAACGAGACAAAAACACAAATCAAATTATTATGATTCCATCGAAAAATACTCTGTGCGGCATTCTCAAGAGGGTCTGATTTATGAACTGTAATAAACATTTCTGGCCCTCATAAGCCCGAATATGCTAGAGATGCTTTCAGAAATAATAAACACAAAGTTAGTCGATACTCAGCTTTTGTACGAATCGTTTATATGTTTGAATACACGGTTCAAACGAATTATGTATTTTATTTAAATCCCTAACCTACTGAGTTCAATAAATTTCACGTTAATCGGGCAACTGGAAGTGGATCAAATTTAATTTGCAAGATTTGATGACAAACATCGGGACAGGTGAAAATAAATGAAAGTTTGCAAAAAAAAACGCATTATCTCAATCGGTAACTGAAGAGAAATCTGTTTTACCAACTGTACTAACTTAGTTCGGCCAGTTGCGAGTTCGCCAGTGTCTAAGCGTGTTGCCAACTTTTACTGCAGGTTTGACAACTCTCTTTATTTTTAGTTTCTCTATGGATCAATTGGTCAACAAAAATAGTCAAAACATTTTACATTGGTTCTTTGAACTATTGAACTGTGACTAAAAGCAGAAAAATATGGACGGTCAGTCACGTAGAAGTCAAACTCAAAAAGGTATCAACAATAATTTGAATCCTGATTTCGAATGTCCTCCAAGCCCGGGATTGATTCAATAAAAACTAATATAGAAATAACGGAACCCGCGTTAGAGACGAAGAATACGGACAAATCCTCGAATATATCTGTGAACAGTAAGAAAGTAAGCAGTTCCAAATATTTCTGCTTCCTCAAGAATAGATTTACAGAAGAAAAAACGTGCACTCGAGGCTGAGAAGAAAAAGCAATATCTAGAAACAAAAATGTTAGAAATAGAGGTGGAAAAACAGAAATATTCACAACAAGTGAAATTAGTTGAAATGGAAGCACAAGTACGTGGAGCAGAATGAAGAAAGAAAATCAATGAGGACAAAAAGTTCAATTTCAAGACAATAAAAAAATATATATGTAGAAATGAGAATATAACATTCAGCAATGAAGACAATGATGCACGTTTATCATGCGGGAATTCATTTGTAGCCGATTGGGTTGAGAAAGTGAAAGATTTCGATAATGGAGAATGGGAAGAGAAAAACGCATGTAAAACACCGCTAGATTTTTTTTTTAATTGCTGTGGAGATACTTGTAGGATTTGAAATGAAAAACGTAGGGTGTATGCAATAGATAAAAGTAAGGAATAGCTGTCATTGGGAAAACTCACACAACAGTCCATATCATTTGCAGAGCAATAACATTTTTAGTGACAATTCATGCAACAGATATCTATTGTATGCGCCCCACGTTTTTAGTTTTAAATCTTACAAGTAATTTCATAGCTATTAAAAATTCACAATCACAAATCTTCAAAACAATCTGTATAGGGTTATAACTCTGTATGGGACTAGGATGAATTATTTTATACTTCTTAGTCCGTTTTATAAAAGTGGTATATTAAAAAAAATATCTAAATAATTATGTTCTGCTTTTTCGTCGATGAGATTATGCTAGATACATGCGGCTAATTTCAGGTTTATTTAAATATTGCATTGTCATCCAGTTGAGCTAAATTCGTGAAGTTTCAGTCTCTAGTTCATCAGGAAGTTGGATTAAAATCAACTGCTCCTTACTATTAGACAAGTGCAAATATTATCATCATCATAATATTTTACTTGGGTTTATTATTTCAAGTTTATCCAGAATTCTCTGAAATCATTCCAGGGAATTGCAATACTCACCACAACTACTTTTCGAAAAATACGAACAATTTGCCCTTATTCTGCTATTCAATAAATTGCCCCAGAGAACTATCAATGCCCCGGGTGAACCTAACAATGACCAACGTTTTCGATTTCAACAGTCAATAAAGATCTTATTGACCGTTGAATTGTTGTTGTTTTTATTTCAATGAGTAGGTAGTATGGTTTGAATAATGCGTCGCGGAAATAGAACACCCAACTAATAGATACACGACTGATTGAAAGTATTCTTTTTTTCTGGTGATGGAATTAAACATGTTCGTCACTGGAAATTTGTGGAGAAGTGGAACCGTCATACCAAGGCGATTTGTTGGCCTGAAATGAAAATATAACAATATACAACATCAAAAAGTAGATTTGATTGTATTGATCGCGTTTTCACTAACTCTGAAATATATTCGAATCTATAAGAGAACAAAAATCCAGTAAATCGCACAATGATTCAGGATCTCAATCGAAGCGAGTCAGGATATGTAATTCCAATAGTCAAAGAATTTAAACATCTAGGCATCTACCTTGATACCAAACTCTCATGGTCAAAAAACATATCCAGTGAGTGAAAGGCAAATGAGAGAAAGGTATCAACCTCCTAAAATGTGTTACGATCTGAAGATGGCGCAAAGACCCTAAAGTTGCACTGATGTTCTACAAAGCTTATATTCATTCTATCTTGGACTATAGCTATTTCCCTTATGGATCAACCAGTAAATGTCATCTATAATCTATCGACCGTATACATTACAGCTGTCTACGGCTCTGCATGGGAGCTATGAAATCAACCCCGACTCCAGTACTGCTAGCTGAAAGTGAAGAAATACCACTGGAAAATCGACGCGAACATCATCAATCAAATATGTTATTAAATTGAGAACTTGTGAATCTTCATAAATAAATGAATAAGTAAAGCATTTATTGCAAGGCAATTAAATATTATTGATAATAATTAACAAGATAGTATTAGTATCTAACAAAACATACAAGGGAATTGACGAGGAACAGTGCAAATAATAAACATAAGGATGAGACACAAAATAGTACATGCATGGTTCAATCCTAAATCACTATGAGTATGCTCGAGATTTATTCCGACTTACTGCAGTTGAAAATATCACATATATTTGATAGCTTATTTGAATTACAACACATTACATTGATCGGAGCTTTAGACATAATATTTTGTTTGGGCTCTTTTACACTTAAAGGTGGTATTTGATCTAGACTCCAATCTCGGCACATGGAAATCAATTTGGGATAATAGTGCTGGTGAGTCCACTTCACCTATTAATAGCTTGTGCAAGAACATAATGGATGCTTGATGTCTGCGTTTTTCCAAAGATATGAAATCAAATCTATGTAGTAAGTTCGTATAATCACATCCGCTTGAAGAATATGATCCATCGACCTTGAAGCACAGAAACTTCAAGAATTTTTTCCTGTACTTTCTCGATTGTATTTGAAGATTGTACATAAATAGGATTCCATATTAATGATCCATATTCTATCTTCGATCTTACCAGACTGAAGAAAAGAGATGAGAGTGCAGAAATATCATTAAAGCTTCTACAATTTCTGAAAATGTAACCGTATATGCGATATGCTGATTTAGTAAGCTCATTTAAGTGAAAGTTGAATGTAAGCTGATTGTCAAAGTACACTCCTAAGTCCCTGATATTATTAACATGTTCTAGAATTGTAGTATTAATTGAGTATGGGTAATTGACAATATTTGATTTTCTGGTGAAGGTTAGTATTTTACATTTTGACATATTGAGGAAAAGATGGTTTTTCAAACACCAATCATATGAGTAATTGATTTGTTCCTGTAGAATTAAGCAATCGTGCAAATTAAAAATAGTAACATATAATTTCAGATCATCCGCAAACATTAGTTTGTTGCACTCAAGCGACTCACAAAGATCATTGATAAATATGAAAAACAACAGTGGCCCCAGGTTGGATCCCTGAGGGACTCCACTTAATGCAATGAAGTTATTCGAGGAATATCCATTGAGAGAGACAAACTGCACTCCGTTTTTCAAGTAAGATTTCAAAAGGTACAAAAAAATATTATTTAATCCTAGACTAGTAATTTTCTTCAATAGTATTTCGTGATTGATTTTGTCAAAGGCCTTGGAAAAAGCAGTATAAACCACATCAACCTGCCCTCTTTGGTCTAATGATTCACATAAGTATTGACTCAAAATTGATAGATTACTAATTGTGCATCTTGAGATTCAGAGATGATGTGTTTGGTTGCAGGATAAATGCGATTACATAATATGATCTCCAAGACCTTTGCAGGGTTATTTAAGATCGAAATTGGTCTATAATTGTTAACAATAGCGGGGTCTTGAGACTTATGTACCGGACAAATTTTCGAAATTTTCCATATATCTGGAAAAACCGATGTTTCAAGAATTAAATTGAAGATTGTAAGTAATGGACATATTAATGCACTGAGACAATCCTTGATGATGAAGGATGGAATTTTGTCAGAACCTGAGGTGAATTAATTTTTTAGTTTTCTAGCAGCATTAATAATTTCGATTTCGGTTATTGGTTCACAGCTGATATCTACTGAGTTATAATTATCATTGAGTTGTAGGTTTATCAAATCTGGTTCCGCCATTGTGTATACACTTCCAAAATATTTGCCGAAAGCATTTGCTATTCCTTGAGGATTATCGAAAGATTCATCACAGTGAGACATTTCGGCTGGAATTCAAGAGGTTTTATTTTTGTTATGAATAAAAGACCAAAACGATTTAGGTTCATTTTTCAATTGTATCTGGACATTTAGAAGATAATCTTCATATGCTTCTTTAATTTTATTTTTCCGGGGACTGCCAAACTCATGGAAATGAGCAATATCTCCAGTTTTTTTGTATTTTTTATGTAGATTCGCTTTTTGTTTGATTTGGCTTATAATTTCACTTGTGTACCAAACGGGATATTGATATTTATAATTGTTGTAAATTGGTACATGCCTATCTAGGATTTCATAGAATTTACTGTAGGAGCATTCAACAGCCATGTTTGCATCAGTTAAACCATCTAGAAAATCCCAGTTGGTGTTTAAGAATTCATTGTACAATGTAAGATAGTTCGCTTTTTCGAAATTATAAGTTTTAATTGAGCTAGTGTTATTCTGTTTAATACAAATTTTATTGAGAATAATAGATGAAGATGGGTGATACAAGTCTTCTTTAACTAAGGCTGAGTATTCCCGTGTTACAGTACACGACATATTACTCATTACCAAGTCCAACAATTCATTATAGTGATTGGGAATATTATTGAGTTGCCGCAGATCAAGAAAAGTTAAAAAGTTTGTGATGGTGCAGGTTTGTCTATCTCCTGGATTGTTATCAATGAAGTTGGCACAATTAAAATCACCTAAGATTATTACCCTTTTAGAATGCAATACTTCATATCTTTCCAATGATTCAGGTATATAACTACAACATAGAAAACACAATGAGATGAATAGCATTCACAGATCGATTCCAGGCAAGTCTTCATCAATTTGAGGAGTATTGATGGCCTCTGACTTTATAGTAGTGTCAACAGCAAGTAGTACACTACCACCAGTTGCTAGATTTAACCGGTTTATACGATCTTTTCTATAAACCTCATAAGTTGGGGGAAACAGTTCACTCGAATTTACTTCATGGTCTCCTATCACTGTTATTTGAAAACGAGTGTAACCCTTTCGACTAAAATAAGTGGGCAGTAGTCATTCACGAATTTAGAATTTTGAATGAACAGGGACTAGGAACCGGTCTCCAGCCCTTGCCATGATGATAGTTCTCAAAAATGGCCGAGAAAGGAATTTTGGATCAGAATTTGGAAAAAAGTTAATTTCTATAGAGGATGCCGCTTTCACTACCCAGTATGGATTGGTCCCATCACTCCAGGGATGTGAAACATTGAATTCTCTGCTCAAAAACGTTAATACAAACAATGCATACTTATTCGTCAAAGAATGAAAATTGTTTCACAAAACATTCAGTGGAAAAATATTTTCCAATATTTGATGGACGATGTGAAGATTGGCCTACGTTCATCTACATTTTCAAGAGAATATCCGAACTACGTGAATATACTGATGAAGAAGCAATGATCAAGCTCCAAAAATGTTTGAGAGATGAAACAAGGTCAGCAGCTCAATCGATGAAGTCTCCCACGGTACACAGTATAAAATAGGTCGGTTGTTCAGCATGGTCAACTATGAAAAGTTTCAGGAATATTGTACACTCACGAACTGGTAAAAGTGCTAACCTCAAAAAATCACTTTGAAATATTCTATATTAATTTAACAAACAACTTCAATTCAGTATTTTCGCTTCAAAAAATGAAACCTAAACATTCTAAAAAGCCCTGGATTGTAGTGATATTCATAACATGGCCCATATACTATCTAGAGTATGATGATTTAGGGAGCTCATGTAATATAAGTTAGTGAGGTCAGAGAGACATGTCATGTAATGTCACGTATGTACTGATAGATGTTCATAATAAAGTTACTCCAGTTCTTTGAGTAGTTATTCAATATATATACTGAATAACATAACATGGTGTCAGGTTTGTGAATACCTAAAAGAAGAACCGTAAAGTCGAAGTTTGTCACAGTCCGACAGAAGTCGTCAATTGGCAGTCATCAAGTCCAGTCTGAAGTAGTTCCGGAAATAAGTCAAATAAAATGCCTAATACTTCTCCCGAGTCAACCAGCACTTCAATAATATCAAGAGCTTCTAAAGTATCTATTAATAATAATATTCCTGTCTTGTCGCTAGAAGGTAACATAGCACAGAATTGGGAAATGTGGTATCAACATTTCAAGATCTTCATGAGAGCGAGTTGCTTAGAAAATTCAGATGAGCAAAGAAAAGTAGCTTTATTTTTACATCATATTGGTAGCGAAGCACTGTCCATTTTCAATTCATTCGGTATAGACATGGATTCCTGTAAATATGATTAACTGGTTGCCAAATATAAGGCACATTGTGCTCCTAAAAAAAATTTGACAATAGAACGTCATAATTTTTTGACAAGAGTTCAAAAGTCGAGTGAATCCATTAATGATTTTCTAACCGATCTAAAAAATAAGAGTCTTTCTTGCGAACTGGATACGCTGCGAGAGAGTTTAGTAATGGATATGTTCATCGTGGGTCTGTCCAATCAAGCAATCAAAGAAAAACTTCTACAAGAAGAGTCCCTGAATCTGGATAAGGCAATAAAAATTGCAAAAGCTATTGAAATAACTCAGTTGCAGGCAAGAAATTCGAATAAAAGCACAGAAGTTGTCGTCGCAAAAGTCGGAAGATCAGCACATAATTCAGCTAATTGGCAGAAATCGAAAAATAGTCATTTGTCTAATCAAGTTGAAGGTACATCAAATAGTCGTCAGGTGAGTCATACACGCAGTGTATGTACAAGATGCGGAGAAATTCATAAATTCAAGTGCCCAGCACAAAATGTTACGTGCAGCATTTGCAGAAAAATTGGACACTTTGCAAAATGCTGTTCTCGCAATAAAAGTGTCAAAACTTTAACTATAGATGAAAGTGAAAATATTCAGTTAGAGGATGATGATGAAATGTTTGTTGTTGGTAGTTTGAATTTTTTCCAATGTTACAATCAAAGTCAATGTCAAATAAAATGTCAAAGTCAAAGTAAAAATCAAGAAACTTATGATCATGACGTTAAAGATATTGACGTTGATTCCAATGCTTCAAAATATCATATCAGAAATGTCAAAAAAACATGGACATTAGATTTGTTAGTTAATAATAAGACGTTAAAATGTGGTATAGATACAGGGGCGGAAGCAAATGTTATTTCTTTCAAAAACTTTCAATATTTGAATATTGATAGTAATATTCTACCTATACCTGCAAAGCTGACGTCATTTTCAGGGGATAGCATTCCTATCAAAGGCAAATCATCTATAGATTGCATCATAAATAATAATTTGTCGGTCACAGCGACTTTATAGTTGCAAATATAGGTGTCAGACTGTTATTGGTCTACCTACCTGTGAAAAACTAGGGTTAATCAAAAGGGTATTTTCAGTTAGTCATTCATCTCTGATTGATGATTACAATGATGTTTTTCATGGACTTGGATGTCTGCCTGAAGAGTGTCATATAACAATTAATAAAGAAGTCACTCCTGTCATTAACCCTCCTCGAAAAATTCCGTTTCACTTGATTGACAGATTCAAGAAAGAGCTAGAACGCATGATTTCACTAAATGTCATTGAAAAAGTAAATGAGCCCACTGACTGGGTGAATTCTATTGTTTTGGTTGAAAATAAAAATAAAACACTTCGAGTGTGTCTGGATCCTAGAAATTTGAATAATGCTATCAAGCGAAGTCATTACCCTTTACCAACAATTGAAGACATGCGATCAAAGTTAGCTGGTGCGAAATATTTTTCAACATTAGATGTGCAATCAGGATTTTGGATGATAAAACTAGATGAGGCTAGTTCCAAGCTGTGCACATTTGGAACACCTTTCGGTCGATTCAGATTTTTACGCCTACTTTATGGAGTGTCATGTGCACCAGAAATATTTCACAAAATGATAACTGAAACATTCGATGATATACAAGGTGATGTAGTCTATATAATAATAATAATAATACATTTTATTATTCACCAAATGATACAATACATTAAACTTTAATTTTAACATTAGGTTCATATTCAGTGAATAATAGGAAAACTGTTAGGCTGTAAAGCCAATTCTTCCACAGCTCCCTTGAGTAAAGAAATAAACAAAAGATTAGGAGTATATAAGGATATTATAACAAAAAATCATGAATTTAATTGGAAATCGATATAAAATAAAATAAAACAAAAACAAAGAATATCAAAAATCATTGTCGACCAAACAAGTATCGTTTGTACCAAATCCTGAATCCCTGTAAGGTTAAAGAAAAATTTGGTACATCCAGAACATCGCCAAAAAGTAGAATACATATATATATATTTTTATTATTACTTCAAGTTTTGATTAATATGAACTTTATCTTTGAATAAATGGAAAGAGATAATTTTAGCAACTGAATTGGACAAAGAAGAAAAATAAAAAAATAAAAAGTCCTTATTGATATGGTCAATTATAAATCGAATATAATACCATGATTGAATTTATATACATAATGTCAATTCTGTTGAGATGAGGATGAACCCTTGGCGATTCTGGAACGAATTTCTCTTATAGTTCTTTTCGGGACGTCTGTACCTTTCCTAACCTTGAATTCCTCCACAGTTTTTTCTTTGTTAGTGCTAAAAGCATCCAACAGATCAGAATCTGCTGTTAGTTGTTCCAAAGTGAATTCCTCTTTATTAACTAGAAGGTGGTTTCGTCGAATAGTAGCTTTCAAACCTTTATTTTTGGCTGTTGTGACATACGAACGTAAGGCTTTATGGATAATTTGATCCGCTGGACTCAGATCACCGAATATAGAGACACCCAATCCTTTCAATTTACGGACGTTGCTCAGAACTTCAACTTTGGTTAAATAGGATATGAATTCTATTTTCAGTAATTGATGCTGGCCAGTCTTTTGCGGAATGAAGAATATATTGTTTAGATTAACAAAATCAACTTTAGTGCCTAGAATGTCATTTAGGTAATTTAATGCTTCCTCTGTTTCAGATAAAGGCAATCCACAAACAATTATATTATTTTTACGTGATTTTCTACCTACTTCTTCCACTTCGTTTTTCAGTTTTATATTTTCTTCTTCCAACGTACGTATGCAGTATTGAAAGAATTCAACTCTTTTTTGATATCTGACAGTGTTTTTTGTTGGTCATCTGATTTTTGGTTCAATTTCAAGAGCAACTGATGTATTTCGTTAATTGTTTGTTCTGACATCCTATATTGTGAAAGTGTACATGAGCTCCCTTACTAATATTGTGTAGAAAGAAGTCGATAGTTTTTGTAGCACAGTTGATTTTTTGCAGCTGCAGAATATTTGATGGCAATGCTTATTGTAATATAATTGATTGAAATATAATAATTTCTGTGCCCACCTGATTAGATATACAATTTTTCTATTAGCTGCATCCCACGTCCAAATCCAGTTCTTCTCTTCTGAGAGATTTTGAGCCCTCTATAATGCTTCAATTTCAATTTGCAGAGGATTTTGTCACGAGCACACTAACACACGTCTGTTTCGTACACCTCCATCGATAACATATTGATTTTCAGTGAAACTTTGGAGGGTCACAATAAAATTTTAAAAAACGTTCTGCAGAGAGCCCGAGAATTAAACTTGAAATTTAAGAATGAGAAATGTAAATTTCTACTGTCGGAAGTCAATTATCTTGGACATACTTTCAGTATTCGTGGTATGGGCCCGGATGATAGAAAAATAAAAGCAATCTGTGAAATACCAGTTCCAAATGTCAGACTAAAAATCATTTTAAAAAAAAAATTTATTTTATTAAAAAAAACGTAGCATTCCATTGGACTGAGGAACATCAAACGGAGTTTGATAATTTGAAAAAAACTATCACCAAGTCTCCTATTTTGAAATATTTTGATCAAAATCTACCACTGACATTATCAGTCGATAGTTCGAAATTTGCAGTGGGTGCTGTAATTTTACAAGAGAACAGACCTGTTGCATATTCATCAAAGTCATTAACAGTTTGTCAAACTAAATGGGCTCAAATTGAAAAAGAATTATATGCAATACAATTTGGTTGTCAGCGCTTCAACCAGTACATTTATGGTCAAACAGTAAATGTTCAAACTGATCATCAACCTCTTGTATCTTTATTCAAGAAATCATTGTCCGAAGTTCCACCAAGGTTGCAGCGAATGATGCTCAATCTACAAAAATACGATTTGAAAGTTTTCTATCCAGGAAAATTACTTTACATTGCTGATACTCTCAGCAGAGCTGCGGTAGAAACAGCAGATCTTAGTGATGCTGTCGAAGAAGAAATCAATATACATGCTAATTTTTTCCTTTCTAATCTTGCTGTTACTGAAAGTAAGCTGAAAGAAATCAAAGATTCTACTAAAGCTGATCCAGACTTACAAGTTGTAATTTCTTATTGTCATAACGAATGGCCAAATTCAAAAAATAAAGTACCACTATCTGTGAAGCCTTTCTTCAATATTCGTGCGGATTTGCACACTTACAATGATCTTTTATTCAAAAATAATTTACTTGTTATACCAAGTTCTATGCGAACTCAAATTTTGAATATTATTCATGGAGGTCATTTAGGAATCGACAGATGTTTGAGACAAGCTCGTAGTGTAGTTTATTGGCCAAATATATCTGTTGATATAAAAAATAAAGTAGAACAATGTTTTATTTGCTTAAAATACAGAAATTATAATCCTTCAGAACCACTGATGCCACATGAAGAGCCTTCATTGCCTTGGCAGAAAGTTGCTATTGATTTTTTCTGTTTTAATAAAGTCAATTATTTGTTGATTGTAGATTATTTTTCGAAATATTTTGAAATATCTCAAACAAATTCATCTCAGGTGATAAAGATTTTGAAATCAGTTTTCTCTCGTCATGGCATCCCAGTTGAGCTAATTTCTGATAATGGTCCGCCATTCAATTCTAGAGAGTTTAAAGATTTCACCGTAGAATGGGACATCAACCATAGGACATCGAGTCCTCATCACGCGAAAAGTAATGGTTTAGTTGAAAGAACAGTAGGAGTTGTTAAAAATATTCTGAAGAAAAGTCATGAGTCAGATTCTGATCCCTTTATTGGTTTTCTTCAGTATAGAAATACACAACAGGCTAGTGGTGTTTCTCCAGCACAATTACTCATGTCTAGGACTTTGAGAATGAAATTGCCAATCAACGAAACAGATCTCAAACCCAAAGTTATAGACTATAACAAATATGAAAAAGTTATAAGGGAGAAAAGAAACAGAATGAAATCATATTATGATGAAGGTACTAAACCACTTCCACCTTTGAAAATAGGAGATAATGTACATTATAAGAAAACCCCAACTTCTCCATGGTTTCCAGCTTCAATTGTTCAAATAGGTCATGAACCACGATCATATATCATTAGAACACCAGAAGGCGTTGATTTTCGTCGTAATAGACAACATTTGATTAATCAAAAACAAAATGTTACTCCTAAATCTCCATCTTTGATTGAGAACAATCAGTGTCTTAATGATGTTGATAAGGATAATGTCTCTAGTAAACAATTTTGTTTCCTAACACAACAGTTACTCGCAGTGGTAGACAAATAATAAAACCTCGTAGATTCACATTCTCTGAAACTGACGTTGGCTAATAGTCTAATTTAAATTGTAAACAATTAAAAAAAAAAAAAAAAAAGGGCATGTAGTGATATTCATAACATGGCCCATATACTATCTAGAGTATGATGATTTAGGGAGCTCATGTAATATAAGTTAGTGAGGTCAGAGAGACATGTCATGTAATGTCACGTATGTACTGATAGATGTTCATAATAAAGTTACTCCAGTTCTTTGAGTAGTTATTCAATATATATACTGAATAACATAACAGGATCAGCTAGGATATCGAAAATTTGTCAAAAAATTTTAGATCTCTACACTACATTAGAAAATACACTAACAGTATATACTTTCATTCGTATTTCCAGTCTTACAGATGAATATATAAAAAGCTAATCAAACATGTGAAGGAAGAATAATATAGGAACAGAATTAAGCTTTCCAGTAACCAATCAAAAGAGAGTTGGACTATAGCAAATGAACTCAGAGGAAAAATAAAAAAATACGAGGATAATACATTGTGCCCAGATATTCTCAATGATTACTACTGCAGTGTTGCTGAAAAACCTACGAAAAACAGCCACCCACAAACTGAACCAATGCCATATGTAGACAGGATTACATATAATGAACACTGATATCTATATGACACAAGTATTCCAGAACTCGAAGAAGTTATCAGAAGTATAAAAAATAAACGCACAGCTAGGATAGATGGTATATCTGTGAAGATATTTGAAAACCTCCCTGATACCGCGCTTGAGTTGCTAGTCCTTCTCATAAATGACTCCTTTCGATCGGGATATTTTCCACCATTCCTCAAAATATCTCTCATTACACCGATCCATAAAGGAGGCGGAGAAAACAATCCAGCCGATTTTCGCCCAATCTCGCTCATACCAACCCGGGCGAAAATAATTGAGAAGCTGGTCAAGATCAGAGTCTCCCAGTTTCTATACAAGCACATCAGAAGTGAGCAACAGTGTGGATTTCAGAGCAAAAAGAACACAAACGATGCTATTTTCGACTTCTTCACTGCAGTCGATAATGAAATCAACAAGAAAGAATTCGTTGCGGCAGTGTTCTGTGATTTGTCAAAGGCTTTTGACTGCATCAATCACACCATCCTCCTACAGAAAAGGAAGTGTATGGGTTCAAGGGTAATAGTCTAAAGTGGTTCGAGTCATACCTATCAAACCGTGTTCAAACTGTCAAACAGCCTATTACTCACAACTCCATCCTATTACCTGTGGCGTACCTCAAAGATCAGTGCTTGGTCCTCTGCTCTTCTTAATTTACATCAATTACATGACCAACTTAGATATAGCAGGAAGATTCACTTTATTTCCTGATGATAATACCATTCTATGGTAAGAAGGCTACCTTATTTCAAACCATTTCCAGAGACATTGACCTTAGTAAAGAATGGTTTGATTCAATACTATCACTGAATGTCTAAAAAACAAATTCAAATTCATATTAAAAACGGAGCAGTGAACTAGGAAGATTTCAGCAAGTGGCTTATGAAAATAGCAAATGCTGCTTTTCCAAAGATGAATACACATCGTTATGAAAATGATGGAAAAGTTTAAAAATCTTTCATAGTATCTTCGTCAGCCACAGCTAAAGAAGAATGCACCTATTGTAATAAAGAAGCTACATTGATTCTCAGTTCGATGTCTTTCACGCTCTTGTGAGGTGTGAAAACTCGATATTTTCTCACAACTTCTGCTATTAATGACTTCAATGTCATCGTAGCATATTTAATAGCTGAAAAAAAAACATGAAACTACCCCAGAAAAAATATCCATTTGTTTATCTGATTCTTTGAAGTTGACCTTATCGAATTTAAAACAAAATGGCAGGTATGAACATGGATGACGTTTTTCTATTTCTGGTAAAAATCTGTCTGGATCAAACTTTAATGGATTTGGCCAATACTCTTCATTCATATGTACTCTCAACACATTGAAACAAACTGATGTTCCAGCTAGCAGGCATGATCTCCTGAAATGAATAAACATCTAAAATGAGAAATCATTTGAATCATCCTTCGTATCAAAATATATCCCCCCCCAAAAGTCATGATGTTGTGTATTGTTTGTTATGTAGGAAACTACCGAATTTCTAATCGGTCTAATGGACATTGATATCTCGAGGGTGATAACTGTGATTCAGTGGTACTCAAGAATCATATATTTGTACTGTTGAATTAATTGAACCAAAATGTTGATAAAATAGTACCGGCGGGCGGGGCTAAGTAGACCAAGTTTTTCTTCAACTGATAAAAGTTTTGCCTTGAAGTTTAGATATAAAATCTACCATACCTAAGTAATTCAATTCTGATATATTATAGTTATAGGATGTTTAGTTTCAAATATATAAGGTGGTCCACTTTTTCCGCAGAAAGGGGCAATGGTTTAAGTATTATGGTCTTATTTAAACAATGTATTGGGAAAGTGGTCCACAAAAAACGTTTTTATTTATTATCAATCGATATTTGGAAATCAACAAATATTTGAAACGAAATATTACACATGGTAGTGGAAGTAAAAAAAATTTTGGATTTAAACAAAAAACAAACTTTAAGAATAGGTTGTAATATATAGAAAAAACATTGAACTCCTCCTAAAATGAAATTAACTGGTATAAATGGTTTCAAGAAAACAAAGAAATGTCGGTTTTCATATTGAATGTATATCTGCCTCTACAATGGTTCCTCACGGAAATTGTTTCCACGATATCTTCAGAATCTATAAGACACTCGTCATGAACTTGAGGAAAACAAAAATTACATTCCTTTTCCTACTACTTTTCTCAAAAAATTCATTTGGGATTTGTCTTATAATTTATTCATTACCTGTCCAACGTAATATAAATTTCTTTTTCTCGAAGTTATTTCAAACTTTACGATGACAAAATCGTTTACTACCAATTCACCGAAACTTTTTCGTTGTGCTACCAGTACACTTTCTCGTAATTTCCCAGCTTCTGAAATTTCCTCTTCGTTAGAAACTTCACTTCACTTCCATTATGAGATAACTCATTCTGTTCAGTGTAAATAATTTTTTTTACCACCAGGTTTTTTTTGTGGTTTTCGGGCATTCTTGTTTTATTCAGAAATTCGAACTCTTGATTAATTGCATTAGAACTACCCGGTACATTTGGAGCTTCTTTTGGCGGTTGGTGCAAAACTTTGTGTAGATTCAACAGACACTTTCCGCAAGCAGCTAAAGAAGCTTTCAAATTTTGTGATGCGGTTTCAAGGACCACCAAAGTTTTTTCAAAAGCTTTGAAAAATTAGATTTTGGGACTACTCTCTTATTTTTTTGTTTCCACTCTAAAATAACAGCTCTCCATTTCCGTTTTAATGGACCAAAAAATGCCACATCAAGAGGTTGACGAAATCTAGTAGAATTTGGCGGGTGTAGCACAAATCTGATGTTATTTCCGTTACAAGTTTGGATGACACCTCGAGAAATATGACTCGATAAATTGTCACCAATTTAAATACCAGGAACAGGTTATTTTTTTCAAGTATGGCAGGGCAATACTCGGAAACCAATCTTCGAAGGTCCTTTCGTTAAAGCATCTGTTCTTCGATCTGTTATACCGAGTTTGTGCAGGGCCACCTTCTATCCAAATAGGATATAAGTTCTTCGGCCTATATACAATATAAGATGAAAATAACACTCCAGAGGCTGATCCAACCAACATTAAGGAGATGATAGTTTTTGATTAGTCTATAACATATTTTGGGTGCTTAGAACCCTTTTTTCTAATAACTCATTGCTTCCCCGGGTCGTCGCAGAAATTCGTTCCATTGCAGTTCAATAAACTGTCCGATGAAACGCTTCGTAATGTATTTTGAAGTTGATCAAAATAAGAGTTAATTAGGTCGGCACCAACGACAGCCCTACAACGCTTGATATTTTCTGAAAAGCGCACTGAAAGTTCAGGGTGACTTTTTAGAAGAGGGTTACTAAAATCCTTTCCTGGCATATTGTCCTTGAATCGTGATTCTTGCTTTCCAATACGATCAAGGAATTGTTTGATAATTAACCTAATATCAAACTTGGTCAGCGTTGAACCATGTACTGAGTGCAGTTTGAATATCAGTAATTCATTTGACTTCAACCCGGTCTGTAATCATGAAATTATACAAATTATAAAAAACTTTAGGAATTCAAATTCAGTGGGAGTTGACTGCATTTCAACAAAATCAGTGAAAAGAATAGCTTTCCAAATTGCTGAACCGCTCACAAATATAATAAATTCATCTATCGAGTCGGGCGTATTTCCTGAAGAATTCAAACTTGGCATGGTAACGCCAATTTATAAAAAGAACGATACTTTCTCAATGGACAACTAACAGTACCCAGCAGCACTATAAGTAGAATAATAGAAAGAGCTATGTACAATAGACTAATATCTTACCTTGACAAACATAAAATCATCAATAATTCACAAAATGGGTTCTATCCCGGGAGATCTACGGAAACTGCTATTTGCACATTTGTTGAGTATAACTATACATTTCTTGATAGGAAAAAACTTGTAGATGCCCTATTATTCCGATCTCACGAAAGCTTTCGTTTGCCTTGATCTAGATCATATTGAAACCAAACTGTACTCGTTAGGAATTCGTGGAAATATACTGAAGTGGTTCATGTCATTTCTGAGACACTGAAAAATGATTGTGAAATTCAATGGGACACGATCCGAATTGCATAACATCAATCTAGGGGTACCACAAGGATCTATACTAGGTCCATTGGTTTTTCTTATGTTCATCAATGATCTGCCGGATTACATGAATGCTGATTGTCTGGTATTATACGCCGATGATATATCTGTAGCACTTCACAGTAGAAATGAAGGCAAATTCGATGAGGTAGTTAACGATTTCCATAACAAATTCAGCAACTGGTGCGTATCCAATCGATTAGTACTCAATCATAGCAAAACCATTCTTATGCAGTATTATATAGAAAACAACCGTATGGTCCCAGAAATCAATCTACGTAATACAACACTGATTACATCAGAATTCACGAAATTTTTAGGCACTCCAATCTATCTTTCAGAAATTGCATTGATCATATCAGTAAGAAAGTAAATACTGAGTATTATGCTATTCTACAGATGAAAAATATCTTTGATAAGCCTCAACTCATCAACATTTACTATGCCCCCATATATCCCCACTTATCCTACAACATAGTTGTTTGGGGTAATGCGGTTGTTTTTTTTTAAATTGAAACAGAGTCACACCATTGCTCAATTTTTTCTAGATCGGGAGCAATTGATTCTTTCAAGTGATGTATTCCTTTGCTATGCCATAGGATGGTAGTGTTATCTGCAAAGGAAGTGAATGTTCCTTGGATGCGAATGGTGGCTAGGTCGTTAAGATACAATAGGAATAGAATAGGACCTAGAACCGACCCTTGTGCAATGCCCATTGCGACTTTGCCACTGTTAGAATAGTTTTCCTGTATTTTTACTACTTGACTCCTTTCTGACAAATACGTGCGGAACCAGTTTAACGTGGAATTTCGGAAACCGTTAGCTTGTAGTTTTTGCAGTAATATCTCATAGCTAACACAATCAAATGCCTTGGAGAAGTCGCAGAATACTGCCGATACGGTTTCTCCATTATTCAAAGTAATATATGTATTTTCTAGTAGTGAGAAAATACCATCATTTGTGCTTTTTGAGTTTTGAAATCCGAATTGGGCATGGCTCACTATACCATTTCAGGTAAGGTGTACCATCATTCTTCTTTTGACTAGTTTTTCTATTATTTTGGATAATGTTGATATTAGTGAAATTGGGCGAAAATTCGAGGGATCACCACCTTTGTACAAGGGGATTACAACTGCTTATTTCAAGAAGGAAGGGAACTGTCCCATTCTGAAGGAGCTGTTGATTGCCACATTTAGGGTAAGTGGGACATAGTCAGGTAGACTTTGTTTTTTTTTTTAGATAGGCCATCCACACCCGATGAGCTCTTATTTCTTATTTCATTGATAACCTCTTTCAGCTCAAATATCTTCAAGGTGAAAATTTTGTGCAATGCTAACTTCAGGTAGTCTAGAGAGTCAACCTGTAAATTGAGAGTGGATGTGAGTTTATGGCCTATGGAGCAATAGAATTTATTTAAAAAATCAAGGTCAATTTCAATATTTATAGGCTGTGATTTATTTTCTCCTCTTGGTTCATTTAATATCATCCAATTCGCTCTTGATTTATTTTTAGAGTTTTTAAACGATCTTTTAATGAGTATGTCTCTTTTGCAGTATTGATAACTTGCTTATATATACGTTTGTAAGCATCGAAATATGTTATGAAAAAATCATTTTGTACTTGTTTTTTTATGGTATGTAATGACCTCAAGTTTCGTGCAGATGTTTTGATGCCTTTTGTGATCCAGGTTTTTTTATTTTTTATTTTGAGCTTTTGCAATGGAAAATAGTTCTTAATAATGAAATAAGGTTGATAAATAATTATGAAATATATTGATAGGTTCCTCGGAATATTTGAGAGTGTTCCATGGTATCTATTGACATTTCTCCTGCAATTTTATGGAATTTTTAGCACTAGAAATCCTGCTATACCTGAAACTCTTTTTATGAGGTTTAATATTGAAGTTGTTTCACTGGAAAAATACTGCTTCATGATCAGAGATACCTGCAGGAATAATACAACAACTAATACTATGCCTATCTAAATTTGAACACATAGAGTCAATTATAGTATCAGATTGTTTGATGATACGTGTTGGTTATTCAACATACATCATTATGTTGAAGGAGGACAACAAATTCTTTAAATTTCCTCTAGCTAGGGAATATCCGGCAAAGTTTACATTTAAATTGCCGGCTAATATGATGTGTGCATTGGGCGGCAAGTTGGATAAAAGAGTTTCAAGTTTTTCTAGAAAGGTATTCACATCAGCAAGGGGTGCTCTGTGAAGGAAGATAAGGAATATGTTATTTTTGCGCTCGAGTACCTGAGATAATTCAAACTCTGTTTCCACTATTAGAGAGTCATATCTATCTACAGCAATAAGCCTGAGATTATGAATTTTATTCTCATTCCTTAGAATCATAGTACCACCATTCTTAAATGGATTCTTGCAATTCTTAGCAACTAATACACAAAATGGAATATGTATTTAATAGCCAGGGTTCAGTAAGTAAGATGAAGGTTGGAGAACCCTGCTCCTCTACAAATATCACAAGATCATCGATTTTATTTCTGATACATCGAATGTTCAGTAATATAATTCATAATGTGCTATCACCTAATCTAAGTCTTCCCGAGGTTTCGCTAAAAAAGAGTTCTGTTCTGATATATCAAATTCAATTTTATCATTGTTGATTAAATTACTTCCTAGATTATCGTTGAGAGTTTTCAAGACAATATTATTACTTGATTGTGTGTCAAATTTGTAGGATGTTTGAATAGTTTTCCAAACTGTATTTCTTATCGGATTTGATGCTAGATGCATTACAAATTCATCTAGTACTTTTTGTTTACTTCCTTGGTGTTTGTTGTCAACTAAAATGTTAATGTGCGAACCTCTATTGAGCTTTTTGTATTATATTATATATATATATATATATATATATATATATATATATATATATATATATATATATATATATATATATATATATATATATATATATATATATATATATATATATATATATTTTTTTTTTTTTGACCACATATATATATATATATATATATATATATATATCTTCTTCAATTTCTCGGAATAAAAGTCTGATTCAGTCAATTCATATAATTTATTTTAACGATGTTTCGACATGGTATTTTTCATCATCAGGTTGAAACAATAAAATAAAAAATATTAAAATGTATGCACTGAAATAATTCTTCAAAAACGGGAAAATAAAAAAAAACATGTGGGAATATCACTTAGTCCTGATAAAATCAATGATTATTATTGTTCGATTGCAAAAAACCTTAGTGAGAATATAGTGATTTCTTACGATCCCTTATTAAATCTTGAAGATGTCAGAATTGAGGATAACCTAACTTTGTACGATACAAATATTGACGAATTAGTAGAAATTTTGAGGAATATAAAGAATAAAAATGCAACTGGTTATGATGGAATCTCCATAAAAATTATCCGAAATCTTCCCACTAATGCATTGCAAACATTGGTATCTCTAATCAACACCTCATTCAACAATGGATTTTTTCCTGATTTTCTGAAAACATCTGTTGTCCTTCCATTAAACAAAGGTGGAGATTCAGATGATCCCGCGAATCTTCGCCCGATCTCCCTCATTCCAACTATAGCCAAGGTTATCGAAAAACTTGTGAAAATACGTCTGACGGATTTATTAAGACGCCACAATATTTTAAGTGAAAGCCAGTTTGGTTTTCAAAGCAATAAAAATACGCACGATGCCATCTTTTCATTTCTTTATGATATTTATTCAAAGTTGAATTCTGGTAATGTAACTGCTGCGGTCTTTTGTGATCTATCGAAGGCGTTCGATTGAGTTGATCATAAGATCTTGCTAAGAAAAATTCACCAATACGGCTGCAGAGAAATGACGCTCAAATGGTTTGATTCTCACCTTTCAGGAAGGAATCAACTGGTAAGAACAACAGGACTTTCAGAAAAAAAGGATATTATGTGTGGAGTGCCACAAGGATCAGTTTTGGGACCCATTTTATTCTTGTTATATGTCAATGACCTTGCAAATTTGAGCATTTCTGGAAAATTCACTCTTTTCGCTGATGACACGACGATATTGTGGAACAACAAAAACTCAAATGATTTACACAATGCAATATCTACTGATATGAAAAAATTCAAGGAGTGGTGTGATGCTAATTTGTTGTCCTTCAATATCACTAAAACGAACATTTTATCATTCAGATGTGCTCTTGATGACCTGTCATTTGGTGATAACTTAGTGATCAAGAACGAGACTCAAACTAAATTTCTAGGTATTCACATTGACAATAAGCTCAAATTTATTGAACATATCAAACATCTCAAAAGTAAAATTTCTTCTGGATGTTATGCAGTGAGAGTGAATTCAATAAATTTGGGAATTAAAACTGCCAGAACGGTGTATTACGCCCTCTTAGAATCTCACCTACGTTATGGAATACCGTTTTGGGGAGTATGCAATTCATCAGCACTTCTGTCTGTATTAGTACTGCAGAAACGGGCTATCAGGTATATGTGTAAGATCAAACCTGATTCGTGCAGACACAAATTCATCGAAGAAAATATTTTAACAGTGATTGCTTTGTTCGTCTCATTTACAAAAATATGTCCCTATTCGAGGTTTCGTGCAATTCTTATAACACCCGTTCCACCGCGTTAAAATTGCCAATTCCTTTAACAAATTTGGCCAGGGATTCTATTTATTACAATGGGGTCAGGATGTTTAATCACTTGCCCTCAGATATAAGACAGGCAAATTTGACCAACAAAATGTTTAGAATAAGAGTAAAAACATTTCTGGCTGATAGACCCTATTATAATTTGCAAGAGTTCTATAATGATAAATTTACGTGACAAAATGTGTATATTTGAGTTCATATTCTTGCTTGGATATAGATGTTTGTTTGTTTGGTGTAATAGGTGTGTTCATTTATGTAATATTATATATGATTGTATATGTTTATATGTGTATTATATAAGTTTTGATAAGATTTTTAAACAAAACTGCACACAACCATGTTGATACAAAATTCGACGATGAACTTTATTGTGTATGTTCTAACTTTAGGTGATTTTATATTTATATTTTATATTTTTATATTTACATTTATATCTATTCCTCACAAGCTTTGTCCACAAGATTTATTCTTAATGACAATAAAGTATATTATTATATGGTTCGAAATATAGCACATTATTCAACAGAATATAAAAATATCTGTAATATATATGAGTATTCACTTACAAATTATTTTATTTGAATTGCTGCGTTCGCATCGTACGAACTTCGAAGTAGAAGTTATCGGGAATGGTTTGTTTATCTTTCATGCATTTTTACCCTCTTCATATAAGTACGCCGGATTGTTCATATTGAGTTCTAGTATATGAGCCGGACTGTATTTTTTTGGCAGCATGTGGAGATCAGTTTTTATTATTATCACTATAAAGAAAGTCATTTCTATTGTTAATGCTATTGGGGTCTTTTTTAATATGTATAATTTCGAGGAATGTTCTTACTCTTCGATTCCTTTCTTTGGTCAGAATTTCAACGTTGTTAGTGTCAAATTTATGTTGATTTTCTTTTTCGTGTTTGGATAAGGCTGTAATGTCGGTTTTTGAGCACTTGTGGGCTTGTACTCGTTTCTTCAAATATATTTTTGTTCGACCTATATAGGTACGTTGACAGTCTTTACACGGTATTCTATATCTGTATGAGTTTTTTTTATTTCTGGTTTTAATTTTGAATGGATGGTTTCGTTCGTATTTTTCAGTCGGTGTGAATTAGTTGTTTTTATTATTTTTAATTTATTGTATTTTTTTAAATTTTTAAATTTATTTAATATATATATATATATAAATATATATATATATATATATATATATATATATATAATATATATATATATATTTATTATTGTCTGTTTCTGTACTATTCTGTGTTATATATACAAGTTATCAACTGTCTGGTTATACATAATATTCTATTTTTACATTTTTATGTGTCATTTCAATTGTATACACAATTATTGTAAACTCTAATGAATTTCAAATACATTAAAAAAAAATATCTAGTTCTGAGTTCACTTTGTAAGTAAGACTTCTTCCTTGACAATACAGTATAGATTGTAGATTGTAGGGGGGGTCTATATGGCTCTTGAGCCTCTCCGTACTTCGACCTATAAGGTCCTTTGTACATTACCCTTCATCTATTCAAGACCCGGGATTCCGAGACTCCTTGCGAAGCGTTCCTGGGAGCTAAGTTCCTTCGAGGAACTTAAGTCTTTTGCAGAACAGCGCTTGGCAGTTTCAGCGAAGTTCTCGCAGTAACGGCACAGTTTACTGTGGTGATACCTCAGAGGACAATGTCCAGTGAGCAGTCCCAGTTTCAAGTCTTTCTTGTCCAACTCGAGAAGCTGTTCAGCTTTCGTTGGCGATGGGCTCAGAAGCCTTTTCGTTTGTCTTTGCCCTGGAATCTTGTTCCAGTGGGTTTTAATTTGGTCAGCTTCCCACCGCCGAAACTCCTCGTTGATGTGGGTTTTGGGAAGATCACAAAAGGGTTCCAGGCCAGAACATTGAGTGTTTGCGCCTTCCCTGGAAAGGCTGTCCGCTTCTTCATTGCCTTTGATTTCCTTGTGACCTGGCACCCACACCAGAGTAACCTTGTTGCTCGTAGCCAGTTGTCTTAGGGGGAGTTCCTTGTCACAAGTCAGTCTAGACTCACAAGTGTGTGACTTCAGAGCATTTAGCGCTGCTTGGCTGTCTTATAGGTGTTATGTTTCAAGATATTTTACCATAACGCCACAGCACACTGTCATTGATATTGCTGTCAACTGTCAGTTATGTGACAGAGTCTGTCTAACAATGTCCTGCTAATACTAACCTGTACTTTGTAACTTGTTACCGTTCATACATCTTAGTGATTAAATACAAACCTAAGTGAACCTGCGACTGTATCATCACTCCCGAACCTGATACCTATCACCTCTCCAGTGTTCATCGCGTTCCTCCCCTCTGTATGTTACCTGGGACCACCTGTACTCATGTCCATGTGCGTCACTATGACGGGTTAATGCTACAAGATTCTAATTGGCTAGAGCTTATTGGTACCTCCTTTTCAGATAACGTTTACTTTCTTTGTTTCGAGACAACATCGGTAGTTTGGTCTTACCACCACCACCAGCACCCGAACGATGACCGAATTTGTCGACACCCATGATGCGAATGAGCCTAATGCGCATGTCACTATTCTATTATACCGGCTTCACGGAGTTCATTGATGATGGCGATGATTTCGTTTTGATGCAAATACGTATTTCCAGTCCTCTGACTGGCTATCGAAAGTCTCAAACGATCCACCAGCTCGTGGAGATCGTCTCAATAGACGTAATCCATTGGGTTGTTATCGTATACCGAATGATTGGGTTACCTTCGAATAAGTCTGACAGAGATAGATGGCATCAATATGTTTGTGTCTGTAGATTGAGAAATATTCTCGAATTTTTTGTTGTCCATCGCAGGCCACATCGTCGAGCATCTCCGAGTGCGATGATTTCATCGATGTCTCTGTATGGAAAATAACCGACTTCATCCCCACCGCTCAGCTCTTCTTCAAGGAATTAATACTTGGGCTGATACAAGGATTCCGAATAGACATAGATATTTGCGAATTTGAGGCCGTTATCATTCGACAGCAACGACAACATAAGGTTCGTTTTGCCCGATCTGCTAGGATCACAGATAACAGCTTGGAAGGAATTTGGCAAGAGGCTGCCATGTTTACTTGCCCCACTTCGTAAACGTCAAATTCCTAGATGGGAAGCGTGTGCTCTTGTTGAACGATCTCCATGTTCTGATCGGAATCCGCATAGTTTTCGTCATACATGTTGTTCACTTGAGTGACGGTCCTTTTCGGTTCTGTACCCATCTCCATTTTCTCTTCTGTGGTGGAAATATTTTGGATATGATATTCTTATATTTCCCTGAATAATTGGAGTTAATTTTTCCATCGAATCTTTTGTGTGCATTGGTGAGCATCAGAATCGTTTTATAGTTGAAAGTGTCTTGATCGGTGAAATTTAGAGTCAAAGCCAAAGATTTGGGTTTTGGAGAACGTGCGATCGCTCTTCTCGTCACCGGAGCCATGAAAGCCAAGAGAAATCCCGGTATGGGCATGCGCAGTGAAACTATCTTCAAACGGCATGTTATCGAAAAAGTTTGCAAGTCCCTGAAACCGTCCGCATCTAATACCCTGAAAGCAGCTCGAGTAGCCATCAAGAAATTGGGTGGAAAACGACGAGTCAAAGTACCCCGCATAATACCTTTCGCAGCAAAATCAGGTGGTGTCCTACCTCTGATACCGATATTCGCCGGCCTCAGCGCTCTAGTTGCACTGAGCGCCGGCGCATCGGCCATTGCCAAAACGGTCGTGGATGCTAAGAATGCCCAAAATAAATTGGAAGAGGATAAACGTCATCACAAGGCCATGTAATCTATAGGCAAGGGGTTGTACGTGAGGAAGAATTCCAAAAGTGGCTATGGACTCTTCATGAAAAAATAAAAAACTCCCATTAAAGCTACCTCGAAAGAACGAATGTGCCATCGTCAACATGGACGTGTCACGAAACAGCGGCACTCATTGGGTAGCTTATCGAAAAACCAACGACAAAGTGGAGTATTTCGATTCGTTTGGGAATTTGAAACCGATGCTGGAATTGGTCAGATGGATGGCGGCAGCGGTGGCGACGAAGTCAAGATTCTCTACAACAACCGTCAATATCAGACTTATAATCAAATAAATTGTGGTCGTCTCTGTTTGAAATTTCTAATGACTTAATAAATATTTGATTGAGAAGAATGAAAAAATTATGTATTTAAATGCTGTCAAAGTGGTGGTGGTGTCATTCACTATTGCTGAGAGTAAACAGTCACAATCACGTGTTCTCCTTTTGTACGCGCACCCCTAGCGAATTGAATGCGAAAGGAGAACATGAGTGGGCGCTTTGATCTTTCCACACCGAAGATTGAAGAGGAACGAAAATCCCGCTATTACGATAGAACCAACGTGTTGCATTCATACAAGAAGAGATGGGGCTACCTGGAAGACCACGAGGCTGTCTTCTCTCTCAAATCCAACGATAATACGTCAAAGTACGAGTTCTACAGTATCCATTCCATTCGTGGAGACGGATAGCATAGGCGTTACATTGGGATTCTCTCCAGAGGTGCTTCAACCGGGCCAAATGGATTCTTCCGATCTACCTATAAACATTATAAATACAACAATACGTCTCAAGTGCAGTATTACTCCGGGAGCCTTTGACGCTGACACGCCTGCGCACACGATCTAAGAATTCCCCATAGCTTCCGATTCCGGTTGAGCGATAGACGAAAAACCTTCGAATTCACTCTATCTACCTGTCATACCGCAACGTGAAATCCACAACATTACGGTGTTGGCGCTCGATCAAGACGGTAGGCCTGTTGATTCTCAAGGGAAAAAAGAGCTATGGTTATGGAACTCAGAGTCGCTAGAAACAAATGGGATCAGTTATAGACAGTGGCAGCGACAGCGGTGTTAGTAATAAGAGTGGCAAGCGTGACGTCAGGGCGTCAGTATTGCAGAAACCTTCAAGCGGGCGGGTGGTGGAGCAGCTAACCCCTTTGAATAAATCATTTCTATGAGAGTTCTCGGTTTGAATTTGATTCAGAATGAGCTCCAAAAGAAGAAGAGGCGACGGCAGCGATGATTACGTGTGGTCAGAGCTCGAAATGCTAATGATTGCGTCATTATACGTGAGACAGGTAATAATGTGGTAGGGACTACTACGGCTCGAGTTGTGATCCATATCATCGAATTGAAAGTCGAACATATTTTCCCCAATGCGAAAATAAATGAAAAATTGATGAATTCCATACAGACAGACAGACTATATTGATACCGTTTAGAGAATGGAGATTGAACGAGTTGCCGTCTATGACGCAGAATGCTTAACGTGAAATATGGTCGGTCAAGACCAGTACCAGTGTTGAGACACCACGCTACGTCATCGTGTGTTTCCAAACTAATATACGAGATAACATTTCGGTCGATCCTACCTCCTTCTAACATGTTAGCATTCAAAATATCAGTTAGTCCTTGAACGGCGAATATTGGCGCAACAAACGTCTACACTTGAATTTCGCCAATAATCACTATACCGAAGCGCATTTCAACTATACGGAATTTCTCGCCAGCTATACAAATTCCATGAAGGAGTCTTCAGTTTTGGATCACCTTGTATTCAAATATCACGCCTTATTCGTCATCAATTGCTCAAAACAGGAAGAAACTATGAAATCTGGTACGGTTGACGTACGATTGGATATTGAATCGAGCGCGGGATTTCCCGATCGGACTCGTGTCTATTGCATCATCATTCACGATTGTTTGATGGAATATCATCCCCTCTCTGAAACGATGAGAAGTCTAATATAATCGCTGCGGCGGCGCGGCGTTCATTCATTCATCATCCAGCCACCATGCATTCATTGATATTCAAGCCTTCCAAGTCAATGGCATCTCCTATCTGAGAGAGGTGTCGTTAATCGTCGGCAGTCAGCGCCACAATTTCCCATTCACGCCACCTGTGCCCTATATCAACCTGGATACCCAAGACTGTCGAACCATACATTATTTGGAGAAATCTGTGCATGGTATTCCATTCGAGACCGGCTATATCGCATACGAAGAAATGGACGACATCATCCAGAGACATATATTCTACCAGGCCGATCGGATATAATAAATAATATTTCACTTATATTTTACCAAATCAATTTCATTTTTGAATTGTTTTCATAAGCAATAAATATGTGTGTATTTCTGTATTTCCCATTCAAAAAAATATTAGTTTGAAAAAATAAAGTTAAAAAACGAAGTTGAGAAAAAAGTTGAAAAAAAACCATTATCGTTATAACACATGAAAGCACAAAAATCTTATATATTTGATTTTCCAAGGGTGATAGTGGTGGTGGCGTCGGTGGTGGTAACGTTATCGCTACTGCTGCTGGTACACTCCTCCATGGCATCACTGTGCTGGTAAAATCATTCATTACCAACTTGAGCTGGTAATTCTCGATGGTGTCTTTGGGCAGGTCTCTGGTGAAGAATAACCTCTGCTGTCCTGTTCGATTCAATGGAATTCAAGATTGATCACCATCTTTGAAAGAAACTGCTACTCCTCGTACACCATCATACGGTTTGTCGACGTAGAAGATGCTGTTCAGAATCAAAGTCACTAATACCATTTGGATCATATTTCGATATTGATGGTTGTGTCGTGCTAAGATTAAACTTTTTAAATTTTCTGGTCACGTTTTGCTTTTCTTCATACAACTGCAACTCTACGTTCAGAGCTCTGATTTTTCGGCATAACTACTTCAATTTTCGTGTATACTCCTCTGTCAACGACGACATAACCTCAACTGACGTCATTTTCGCAAAAACTTAAATATATGCTTTTTCGTTGCCACCATCTGAGCACTCTTTCGATCTTTCCTGTATATTTCACAGACTTTTGAAATATTCGGGTCGTTTAACCTTGACTGGTTTTGCATTCATATCCAGGTCTTTCCACACACACAATCAGCCATGCAGCTGGATACTCTCTTATCTTGTTAATATGAACAAAGCTGAAGTAAACAACATCAAAACATGCCGACATCCGGCGGTTCAAGTAAACAACTGATACGAATGTGCTGATGTGAATCTGCCTGCCAGATCGTATTTGCATCGACTTTTTGGTTGTGTCATGACCGTTCCATCGGGGGTTTTAATAGGCGCTGACCCCCTTCGAAAAAAAAAAAACATAATTAGTAGAGATGAGCATGTATCGTACGTTGTGCCAACAAATATTGGACTTGCAAGATGATGAAAGGGGAAAATATCAGTTGCATATGCCGGTTTTTATTCAAAATGCACATACGATCTCTATCAACTATACATTTTGTACCGAAACCTGGGCTCGAACCAGGGACCTCCAGATTATGAGTCCAACTCTCTTCCAACTGGGCTATTTTGTCTTACAATCATGTGCATATGACAAAGTATATAATCAAGATGGCCGCCATTAACTCCCGACTGATGGATGGCTATTGGTTGACACCACGACCGCCATTGACTATCGGCTTTCATTTGACCAATGCGGTTGGCGGTTGACCAATGCAGCTAGCGGCCTGGCCCCATTTCAAGATTTCTGCGGGTAGTGGATGGCGGTTGACGGCTCACGACTACCTCCGACCTATCACAGAACAACTATCTGCGACCTACCACAGAACAAAGATGAAATCCCTGCCCACTCGATCTCTCCCACCCACACATACCTACAACATGACTGCGACCAATGACAAGCCACCGAAATAAACCTGCCCACTCGGTTCACCGACAACAGGTCTGCGACCCCTCCTACAATCACATTATGGCTGCCACCATTGACCAATGACAGACAATCCTCAGATTTTGTCCCTCTTCCCACTTAACCTACAACCACCATTTTTTCCCAAACCCCTCCTACAACGAACCACTTATGACCGCCATCATCCTCGCCACTCAACTCACTGATGATCCCAACCCAGTAGCGGTCCCCAGAACCCGGTGCATCCGGTGGAATCGGCATAGCATATCTACTTACTTAATATTCCAAATGCATATTGTCAAAAAATTTATCGACGAAATAAAAAAAAAAGTAGATGGTTGAAAAGAGAACTGATTTATATTTTCAACGATGTGTCGCTTGCCCCCCATGCTATTTGAAATTTTCAAGTTGATGTGCCCCTTCGCGCCATCCATCGAGCAATCACATTGTCTTTCATTTTAAAAAGTAGTTTCGTTCCATTATTTTACGTCGAACCGTTCAAAAGTTAACGGGGGGGGGGGAAGGGGGTTATAAGAAGCCGCACTGTAAATACATATTACTACAAACACGAGGTAGCTGCTGTGAACCGTTGGGGAGATTCCTTGACTGTCTTCTGTCTCCATCATCAGATTAATTCCGGGCCTCCATTATGTTGTAGTGTCATCAGAACTATATATGTGTATCAAGTTCCAACAGAATCGGTTCAAAGGTGTAAAATTAATAAATAATCCTCTATTTTTCTACCCTTGGGAGATTTTTTTTTAAATTCAAATGGCACCAACTAATCAAGGATAACGCAGTAAAAAGTTATGCGTGGTAGAATCGGTGAAGAAATGAAAATTCAGTGGGTGAACAAATCATTTCCCATTTTCCTACCCTCAAGAGTGTTTTTTTTCAAATCCAAATGTGACCAATTCCGAGGTATTCTCTATCCATTAAAAGGAGAATCATCGAAATCGGACTACTCTGTAAAAAGTTATGCGTGGTTATACATAACAAATATATACACGTCGATTAGAGAAGCTCCTCCTTTGTTTTCGTTGGTTAATAATAGTTGTCATCGTCCAAAACGGTATAGTGCTAAAGCTAGCACACCACAATGGCATGTGGAACTTGACGGTCTTCTAAATCTTTCATTATTCAAGGAATTTACTTCACAAATGAAATTGAATAAATTTTTATTCGGGACATTATATTTCTCCAAATTCTGACATGAAATGACATTCTAGAAACTAGAGATCTTTTGAAATATGAAAAACTGCAGCGTAGATGTAACAAATTGTTTGCTTTCTCCTAATGATGTTGAATTAAAATAGAGTTTTTCTAATGAAAATAAGGAAATATAATGTTACATATTATGAAATATATTGTTTTATGACTAGTACTGTGGGACTTTGATACCCTCATCCCGCAAACAAACATCCCATGTGTTGCACAAAATGAGGCATTTCCTGGCTACATAAATCATCATTAATCATCATCATTCCTCAGTTGAAGAGAAATTTTATATTCATTTTTTGGCTTCAAAACTATATTGAATTTCAGTTCGATGTCTTCGATATTCTGGTAAGGAGTGAAAATTCGATATTTCCTCACAATTGATGATATTAATGACTGCATTGCCATCATAGCATATTTGAGACCTGAAAAAAATCATTGTAAAACTACTTCAGAATACATATCCACTTTTTTCATTTGATTTTTTTAAGTTCTCTTTATAGGACAGTAGATATAGAAAATGAATTCATATTCATTCCAAAAGTTTTCAAACTTCAATGGTATGTTATTGCATTGATGAAAACAAACTATGAAATTTTCACGTTGTCATGCTCTATTTCTGCAAACGAGGCCTACCGAGAGTAATGATGTTTTATAACATGCATTAAGTTTGCAACATTGTAAAATTTACAGAACCTTGTTTTTTCGTAATTTTTCAATATTTTCATTTGTGTAAAAAAGTTACAGAAGTTCTGCAAACTGGAAAAAAAGTTCAACATATTCACATACATTTGCAATCATTTCTGAAAAACGCATAATTTATTTATCAAACTTTTTTTCTCCACGCTGCTATCTTCAATACACACAAGCATTGAAATATTTACAAAAGTTATTTATTGTGGTTGCGAATATAGAGAATATCGATTTCAGTAGCCAATCTCAGATAATTCAGAAACAATAATACACTTAGGTATTTTAATAATATATATGTATTTTCTAAAGAATAATAACAACAACTTGTACCCATGGTATAAGTTACGGAGAAAATGTGTAGAACGAATGATGCAGAATGATTTAATATATAAGATATACTTGAATGTGAAACAAATATCGTATGCCTAGTAGAATAAGTGTTATTCAGTTATTTTGGCGATTGCTAATATTATCACTTTTGTCAAATCAATAGTTGATTCTACTAGGAAATCAATAAGGGAATAGTGAATGATTGATATTAAACAATTCAACAATTTACTATATATTTCATATACATTTCAAAACCTACCTGTTTCTGCTATTCTTTTTTTGGATGTATGTGAGTATATGGGTGGATGTATGTGTGTTTGTATATATGTACGTATTCATGTGTATATGTGTGCATATAGATACATATTTATTAAATAGGTTCGTTGCAATTTTATGTTTCCTTATTAGGATTATGCTAAACTTTTTATTCCATATGTCTGTACTATATTTCCATTTATTATGATCTTACTATTTTTTACTCTATTTTTGTCTGATTGTTATTTTTTATTCCATTTGTATTTTTAATTTTTAATATGTTACTAGCAATTGTTTCGATTGATGTTATAATAAGCATTCTATCATATTTTTATATCATATTTATATAACTGTTTTCTTTTTTTACTTTTTGTAATATGTTCTCTCATATGTATATTAGGGCTCCTAATTGAATAAAGATCTATCTATAGTTCCTTATTACCATATACATATATACCTTGCCAAATAAACAGTTTTGGTTTCTTACCCTCGACTGGAGAACACACCACGTTTCAATGTTAGTTGATTTTTATATTTTGGATTACCGATTTTTACGCGTGCACTGGTTCGTAATATGATTATTTAGCTTCTTTGGAAAATTCGAATTCTATTCGTTGATTTATTACTGAGTTAATTTCTGTTGTTTACACTTCCACTATTTTCTGCATGCTTTAGATAAATTGGCTACTTTATGAATAATGTACGAAGTCTACACTTGTTTCGTAACAGAAGATGGGTATGCATCTTCACTAGATGAAATTCTATTCTACTTTTATGCGCTCCATACTCTGAAGGCTTTTACTAAAACTGAACTCTTTTTCTGACTCTGATCTGATATACCTCATTCTGATTGAACCCTGTTTACTTTTGACTTCGGTCTTATATAGAATCTTCCCACTATGAACCCTTTTTCGTCTTGAATATCAACGGTGTTGTTCCCACAGTAATGAAATACAACTTTGGACATCAATTTTCACCGCGGTATATTTCAATCGCATTCTCCACGCGTTAATGGTTCATCCCGGCTGTCGGAGAATCGCTATTTTATTATCGCGGTGTAGAGCTCAATAGTGATAAAAATAAATGTTCTGTCGTAATTATGTTCGGTCTGTTTCAACTGTTAGGTCGTCGCTGTCAATGTAACATATTCATGAGACGTTTTGATGGTTGGTGTTATCATATCAAATAATTTACGGGGTTTTTATTTCCTTGTCGGAATTTTTCTCGCATTCCTGCCTTCTAATTTAATAGTGGGCGAAATGAAACACTCGTTAATTTTTTATTGTCGCGTTGCTTTAGTCGAGGGTATTACATATTGTTACGTTAAAATAACTTGATTGATCGCAACCATTACAATGTAACTTTGCAGCTTCATACAAAAAACGGGACCTATTCATTCACTAACATATTTTTTTCAATTTTTACAACTGCTGAAATCATTGCAAAAGTTCTGCAAATTGCAGTTAAAATCATAACTAATATTTCACGTGACGCAAGAGATTTACAACCGTCATTGTTCTACAGATTTTTTTTCATATAATTGATTTGTTTTTCTTAATGTGGCCGTGAATTGTAAACATTGTGCAAATAGGTTTGAGACATACATATCTGAAAAAAAATCACCGCAATAGACGATTTCCAATGTGTTTCGATATTGAATAGTGTCTATAGTCGACCAGCACAAAATATAACAGATACGCGCGAGGAGAATCGATTAGTGAACTGGACCACTCTTGAATTGTTGCTAGCTAGAGCGTAGACTAGCACGTAATTGCACAAAACTGGCACGTAAATGTGCTCGAGACAAACAGTGCATGTAGGGGAACAGTGGTCCAGTTGACTAATTGATTCTTCATTGGGCATATTTGTTATATTTTGTGCTGGTCGAATATAGACACCATTCAACATTGAAAATCGTATATTGCGGTAATTTTTTTCCAGATCTGTACATATATCAGACCGACATATGTCTACAGTGGTCTAGTTGAATACTTGATTATCCATCCGTATATCTGTTATATGTTGTTCAGGTTGATTGAAATTGCATCCGAAGAATGATACGGTTACGTAGTTAACCCCTACAAAATTTGAAACTAATTATTAATCTTAGAATCAATCACTGTTTTCAACTAATCAGCAAAATGAATTCAATCCTAATAAGTCATTAGATTTACATCCCGGAATATAGTGATGTAAATCTCCAAGAATTTTATAGTCACAGAAATAATTTGAAAACGTTATTAGGAAACCCGAAGGACAAAACTGACATATTAAACAACTAATTTATGAAATTAGTTGTCAAAATTGTGAGAAAGTCTATTATGGTCAGAAAAACCGTTCAATTTCCAAAAGGTTCCACGAATATTAGGTCCATGCTACTTACCGAAGGGAGAATAAGTCAAGTGTGGCTGACCATATGATAGAATCTTGTCACAAAATTAACATTCTTAATTTGAAAATGATCAAACCGGTCAACGACACTAGAAAATTAGACTGCCTGGAGAGTCTAGTTATCCACCATAAACCATAATAAACATTTACTTAATGAGGATAATGGGCCTATGTATTCAACTCTGTTTTCTTCGATCCCAATAGAACCATCAAGATCCCATTAACGACTGGGGGAACAGTAATTATCATAAAATAACCCAATTAGAAACAGCAGGTATAAATTTGGAGATAATGTTACAATTTATTTAGTGTAGTTAACCTACTGATGATGATAACTTAGTTATCGAAATGCGCATATAGGGGTGAAGTGAATAAGTGTGGTGAAGGGGTTACTTGTGCAATTTTGTGATTGTGTGACACCACAGCGTCTAGCCAGTCTTCAAAACGTTATCGATTGTAAATCTCGCAAGTACATAATTTTCAACGTCAAACAAAACAAAAAAAATTGAGAGATCGATATTACATCTCAAATTCAATTTTTACAGGTATGTAATTAAATAAAATCATAATCAACCTTTATACTGGACTTTCTAACAATTGTGGTTTCGCATGAAAAATTCCATTGAATCCGAATGGAGGACTAAAATGTAACCGACTTTCTTGATTCATACACATTTTGAAAATAAAGAGGAGAAAAACACTGTGACGTAACACAGTTGTAGGTTAATCGTACTAATGTACAACTGTATGAGGTCAGAATGTTTTTCAAATCTCAATATTTCTCCCAATTTTTCATAAATAAAGAAAATTATGGAAACATGTCGAGAGATTTTCGATCCTCCATGCAAACTCCTAATTGTAATATGATGTTATGAATTAATATCGAAAACGTTAGCTTTCAACATTGAATGATTGATTGGTAAAATGACTTGGCTGCCCGATTTGCAGAACTCTTGCTTTTTTTGGTAGAGTACTAATACGAACATATTTTTCTTTTGATTTTACCCTCATTTCCGTGTTGCAGACGAAGTTGCAAATTAATGAAAACATTGTACGTCAGAACATCTTCACTTGCAACCATCATTTGAAATTTTTGTAATGATTCCGATCCTTTTTTTAATAAAAAAACCAATTTTATGAAGAAAAATATTTATCGTTTGATGCAAGAGGTTGCAAATTAAAACTTTTCTCAAGAACATTATTAAAGTTATTTTTTCGAGTTTGCAGAACTTTTGGAATTTGGGATCAATAACAATTTTTTGATAAAATAAATAATTCTGGTTTGTTTGATTGGTTGCAAATTCATCAGATGATGTATTGCTATTTTTCAAAACTTCGGAAATTTGCAAATTTTTTCAAATTTTTTCTAATAAAGTGAAAATTCATTAAATCCTGATTTTAAACATTTTCCGTTTAGATAAAAGTGTTGGAAAATCAGACTAAATATCATTTGAACGTACTCTTCACTCTACTGAAGTTTCAAAACTTTTGTAATTATTATAAAATTTTGGGAAAATCATGTCTATCTCTACTGGCCTATTATTGAAATTCCAACAAGATCAGCACCCAAATACTCACCAATACAATTTCTAGGCCCATAAGAAAACGGCAGGTATGAACATGGATGACGTTGTTCTATTTCTCCTGGTAAAAATCTGTCTGGATCAAACTTTGATGGATTTGGCCAATACTTATCATTCATGTGTACTTTCAACACACAAAAAGCAACTGATGTCCCAGCTAGAAGGACATGATCTCCTGAAATGGATACATATCGTGAAATGGAAAATAGTGCGTTGAAATATTACGTTGAATTTATTTTTCAAATACTAAAAATGTTAATCGGTTGAATCATCCTTCAGTATCAGAATATATCTTCCCCACAAGTTATGATCTTGTGTATCGTTTGTTATGTAGAAAACTGTCGACTCTGGGAAAAGAATGCTTCAACCTGAGTGAATTGTTGCTCTGCTTTATTTGTCACAGAGTACTCAATCTCCTAATGTCATTCGTTCCGGTATTTTTCAAGCATGAAAATTTTCAAAATTTCGTTATTACCGTTCAACCCAATCAATCATTAGTGATATTCTTATCTAGAGGGTATCCCAGAGATTGATTCAATCTTTCCTCGTATGGAAGAGGTTTAGGGCATTCATTTGTTAAAGGGGACTTGCCACCCTTACCTATCTTATCTTTTTTCGGTTAGAAGAATTAGCTACAGATATTTATGTATATATATATACATATATATATATATATATATATATATACATATATATATATATATATATATATATATATTTAATTATATATACCTATATAGAAATTATCTTTTTCCATTTGGCATAGTACAATATATATATCGATATATATATCGACAACAAGCAGGTCGTCTGAAGTGCTGAGTGTAAAAATGAGTGTAAATATTGTAAAAAAACAGTTGTAAATTCAGTGAAGTGTTACAGATGTATGGATATCTTCCACCCACGTGCATAGTACAAGCAGCCCAGATAAAAAGTGCATCATGTCGACATGAGATAAAGAGTTCTACGGCTGTGAATGAAGTGAATAATAAAAATTTTCAACAAGATCTGGAAATAAACCCGTATTTAATTGAAAATCAACTCTTGCGTCAGCTACTGCAAGAGTTTGAATCAAAATGTGACATACTTAACGAAAACTGCAGTTTGTTGAAAGACAAAATTATTTATCTAACTGAAAAACTAAATAGTTGTGAAGTAAAAAAGAGCGACAACTCGAGTAAAAACGCAAGTGTGGACGAATGCCAAATACCAACAAAAAGTGTTGAAATTAGTCCAACAGAAAAAACTCCAACTACTGATTCATCGTTGATGATACCAACAATACCTACCTATAGTTCAGTGGCAATAAACAAGAAATTGGCTAGAAATACACCGAAAATGTTCACCCATAAAGAGGTAAATACAGCAATCTTAACAGCTGAAGCTACAAATAAAATGCGTGATATACAGGACTTAGGAACAAATTCAGATGAACAGAAATGGGAGAAAGTTTCATATAGAAAACATTTTAAAAATAACATAAGATATATGGTGGGCGGAAACGAAGAAATTTCAGGCATTAGTACATTACCTAAAGTTATATCACTGCATGTTACACGGCTCACTCCAAATACAAACTCTGACGAGTTAAAGAAGGTTCTAGTGAAACACTTTCCAGAAGTGGTTTGTGAGGAACACCCGTCCAAGTTACCAGACCTGTATGCTTCTATGAAAGTAACTATTAAACAAGAAAATTTCAGCAGGGCCTGGAAACGTGAAATATGGCCAAGCGGTGCTCTTGTATCGCGGTTTTTTGGGAAAAAGAGGACGGCACCACAAGAACAAGCATAGCTGGTGAGTCCAGGGAACAAGAGGTACATGTAAATTTTTTATCTGAAGACATTTTTAGTGTATTTCATATAAATATACAGTGTTTAGCAAATAAAACTAATGAACTGAACATATTTTTAAAAGATTTTAACTTTGATGTTTTATGTTTTACGGAACACTGGCTTACTGATGACAATTTGAGAACTGTGAATATTCCTTCTTATGTTTTAGCTACTGATTTCTGTAGAAAAAATCGCAAACATGGTGGGGTTGCTATCTACTGTAAAGAAAATCTGAATCCAAAAATTTTAGATCTTAGCGATTTTAGTGGTGAATTTGACTCAGAATTCTGTGGAATTTTTGTTCAATCTCTGAATACTCTGATCATAAGCCTATACAGGTCATGTACTGGGGACTTCAATGTTTTTCTAACAAATTTTGATAATTTACTGTCTCGAGTCATATAGATTTTCTTTCAAATTCTTCAAAACTTTTTCAAGTGAAATGCTTACTAGATTCTTATGGCTTGAAAGCTACTATCAAAGATTTTACGAGAGTAACTGCAAAATCATCTACGTGTATAGATAATATAATCTCAAACCAAACTGCAACATGTTTTAACACAGGCATATTGGATCCCTGTCTCTCAGACCATAAAGGGCAATTCGCAATCACTAATCGAATATCTGAAAATACTTCTGAAGAAACAGTTAAGCTGTGCATCACCAAAAAGGGACTCCAAGTTTTTAGAGATTCATTGCTCAAAGTAGACTGGAGCTATTTTGAATATGAAAACATCGAAGTAAATCTCCTATCTGAATCTCTCCTCGATATTTTCCAAACTGCTATCCAAACTTCATTTCATACGAAAGCATTTCCTGCACCAAGAGATAATTCATTGAAACTAGATTGGTTTAATGATTCCCTCAAACAAATGAGAAATAGAGTTGAGGCTGCAAAAACCATAGCAGAAGTATCCAAAAACCCTCAGTATTTCAAAGCCTACAAATTACTAAAGAAGGAATACAAATTCAATTTGCAGAAAGAGAAAAAAATTGCAAATGAGAAATTTATTTTGAACTCTGAAAATACTTCAAAAGCTTGCTGGACTTTAATAAATATAGAGAGAAATGCAGTGAAACGTCAACTTCCCCAAATTGGAATTTCCGGAAATGATTTAAATGATTTTTTCTGTAATATAGCTGGAAAAACTATGGAAGATCTTCCTATTTTATCAAATGATGGATTGAATCATTTCAAAACGTTTCCTTCACCTTGTGGGTCTTTCTTCTTGGAACCACTATGTCCACAAGAAATGTATTCCGCAATAAACTCGATGAAGAACTCAAATTCTCGTGATATACATGACTTGAATAGTCAGATGATAAAATCGGTGGCTGATATACTCGTAGTGCCTTTAACATCGATAATAAATCAAAGGTTTTCAACTGGAATATTTCCTGATATTTTTAAAATATCCAGGGTCATACCCTTGTTCAAAAAGGGCTGCAGAACCTCACCTGATAACCACCGCCCGATTAGCATTATTCCAATTATCGGAAAGATAATAGAGATAATCCTAAAAAATCGGTTGTATTATTATTTCGAAAGTCACTTCTATTTTAGCAAATCCCAATACGGGTTTCGTGAAAATAGATCCACTACTCAAGCTGCTTACCAAGTCGTGACGAACATAGTCGAGGGTCTTGATCAGGGTAAACATACTTCTTTAACCCTATGTGACTTGACCAAGGCTTTTGACTGTGTTTCCCACTCTATCCTCATTCAAAAATTGAGTTATTATGGCGTAAGAGGCACTGCTCTTAATCTGGTAGGGTCTTATCTGGAAAATAGGTATCAGTGCGTCGACGTAAACAATATCAAGTCAGATTTAAAGCCAATTTGTCATGGCATTCCTCAGGGTTCTGTCCTCGGCCCGTTATTATTCATCATTTATATAAATGACTTATGTAGCTTTATTTCACCAACAAAATGGGTTTTGTTTGCCGACGACACAACCCTCATATGCTCAGACAAATCATATACTAGTTTACCTCAAATGATGGACAGAAATAAAAATTTAGCAAACACTTGGTTCACAGCAAATAAACTGAAACTGAACGATGAGAAAACCCAGTATATTGTGATATGCTCAAACACCAGTGTTACTCTAGGAGACAGTGTTGATTTTCTAGGTATTCTTATTGATGCTAGACTTAGTTGGTCCAGCCATATTGAAGCGACTACTCGTAAGCTGTCTAGTGTTTTATTTGTTCTTAGGCAGTTGAGGAATGCTGTAGGTTTGATGACACTGCAAATAGCATATCATTCACTATTCCACTCAGTTATTTCATATGGAGTTTTGATTTGGGGGCATTCCACAAACTCAATCACAATTTTCAGATGTCAGAAAAAAGCCATGAGAATCATGGCAAACGTAGGATATAGGGAACATTGTCGTCCTCTTTTTATTCAATTTGAAATCATGCCACTTCCTACATTATATATTTATGTTGTGTTGTTGAAGATTCACAGGAATATTGAGATGTTTCCGAAACACTCCCACAATCATGATTATTAACAAATCCCATGTTTATTAAGCAGTTAGTAAAAAAAAAACCGCTAAATTTGAATTTATACAACTGTCTCCATCCTTTAAATCTTCTCAACCACTTTTTCTACACAATCGAAGAATATGCTGCTGTAGCTGGTCAATTCATAGTTCTTGAAAAATGATTCTGTGATAAAGCCTGTTCTCATGTTTGTTGACTTTTTTATATTATTATTTTATTTTATTCCCAATCATGTGACACTGTGATCATTTCAAGAAATTTTGTTATGCCAGTTTTTTTAATAAAATTGATCACTTTTATCTAGAAACGTTGTTGCTCATTTTAAGTGTTTGACATAGTATCTATAGTATATATGACTTGCCATAAATGTATTTTGTATATAAAGTGGTCAAATAAATTACTCTACTCTACTCTACTCTACTCTATATATATATATATATATACCGTGTGTAACAGGATCATGGTACACCCCCCGTATCTCCTTTACTTCCGAAAGTAATTGATTGAAATTTGAGATATCCCATATACATAATGAGCGGCACTTTTTGACCTACAAATTATTTTTTTTCACCTCCGGTTTCGCCGGAAGTGATACCAACTTTCATTTTTAAATAGAACACCCTTCACATTTAAAAATTTTAATCCAATGATACCACATAAGTGACATTTCAAACGTCAATATTTTTTATAATTCTATTTTTAGTTTTCCATTTAAGTGTGTATCTTTTTATTCCAATTCCCTAAAAAAAGGAAACACAATTTTTTCAAATGGAACCATATTGGTACCGTGGTACCATTTATTAGTACTATTAATAAGGACTTCATTCATACCTGCTAATAAAATGTGCGATAAATACAATGAAAATTACAGCTAAAGAACAATTATTTTGTTCTAATTTAATGCTAAGAAGTTACTAAGGTGGCTTTGAAATACAAAAAATGAACACAAAACATTACAACAATTGTTCGAAATGCTGTCCATTAACGTCAATGCACTTCTGAACTTGCATAGCTTCGAATGCCTGTTGAAGGTAATCAGTTACTAAGGAGGCTTTGAAAACAATGAAATTATTCATTCAGATTGTCAAATGAATAGGTATTGGTTTATCGGTGTTTTTATTGTGTATAGGAAAAGTCTTTACATTTGTTGTTATTTTTATTAAAAATGCCCCACATTTATACAAGGGATGAAGGAGTTACGAAGGCGTATAAGGGCCAACAACAAAATATTTTTTAAAATATTAGGAATTGTCACTTCAAAGTGACAATTGTCACTTTGAACTGACAATTGTTACTTAGAACTGACAATTGTCACTTCGAACTGACAATTGTCACTTTGAAGTGACAATTGTCACTTCTAACTGACAATTGTCACTTTGAAGTGACAATTGTCACTTCGAACTGACAATTGTCACTTCGAACTGACAATTGTCACTTCGAACTGACAATTGTCACTTTGAAGTGACAATTGTCACTCAAAAAGGACATTTGATGCCAACTGCTAAAATAATATTGTTATAATAAAAAAATTATATTTTATTCTTGATTGAAAATGACTTCCTTTTCGATTAAAAAACTATTTCAGAAAAACCAATTGAATTCTCGTGGAAAATCTCCTATTTTGTTTAAAACTCCATTCATTTTTCGAAAGGAACTACCCTGTATACAAAATGAGATGTTCATAGGAGAGTAGGCCATCAAAAATGAAACAGGTTGAATATTTAGTCAATTTTCAACATAGATATAGGAAAAAGTATTGAAAAAACTTTTATAGATTGTTTATGTCGAATAACCTCAAAATCAATTGAAATTTTACATGATGGCCAGTAAGACAACAAGTTAAAAAAAACTTTGAAGATAGCAGAATTTCGAAAACAGTTAGAATCCAATGGCTATGGCTTATGTGCAGTTCCAAGCATTTATTCGAAAATATCTAAAATCACCTTTTTTTTTCTATATTCTCTGATCAATTTATAAATATCCTATTTTCCTTTCAAATAACTCAAGTTAAATAGAGTAAGTAGTTTAATACCAATAGATGAACTATTTAATTTTTTTCGCAATTTTATTAATAGAACCATCTGGAAATGGGTTTTTACCCCGCCGCTCGCTGTTGCAATACTTTGTATCGAATAACTAAATCAAAATTCAACTTCAAAGTGACAATTGTCAGTTCGAAGTGACAATTGTCAGTTCGAAGTGACAATTGTCACTTTGAAGTGACAATTGTCAGTTCGAAGTGACAATTGTCAGTTCAAAGTGACAATTGTCACTCCAAAGTGACAATTGTCAGTTCGAAGTGACAATTGTCACTTCAAAGTGACAATTGTCAGTTCGAAGTGACAATACTTTGAAGTGACAATTCCTAATATTTTAAAAAATATTTTGTTGTTGGCCCTTATACGCCTTCGTAAGGAGTGGACATGTTGATTTTTTATGGAAAATGTAGAAAAAATGCCGTTGCGGCTAGAAACCTTTATGCGATATCCTGATAGACAATGTCCAGCGAGAAATTATTTTAATCGTCTTGAAAATCAATTCCGAAGAGAACCTAACCATGATCCCGAAAAAAACGTTATCATTGACGAAGGAACGGAAATTAATGTTTAGCTCGAATAGAAGTTGATAAGACTGTTTCTTTAAGGCAAATTGGGTTTGAATTGGAAATTAGTCACCAAACGGTAAGCCGAATCTTCCACAAACATTATTATAAATCTTTCAGATATCAATTGCACCAGCACCTGTACGAAAATGATTATGAACGTAGGATGGAATATTGCAATTGGATCTTTTTGGGAAGGATTTTATTTGCAGACGAGTCTACGTTTACAATTATAGGATTATTCAACCGACAAAATACAAGGTATTGGTCACAAGAAAATCAAAATTTATTGAGCGAGGGTAACTTTCAAATGCGGTTCGGTTTCAATGTTTGGCATGGAATACTCGGTCGTAATATCATTGGTCCAATAATATTTGAAGGACGCTTGACTGGAGATAGATACTTAGGATTTCTGCAAAATGAAATTGAGGACAGGTTAACTAAATTACCTGTCCATCTACGACAGGGAATGTATTTCCAACAAGATGGAGCTCCTCCCCATAATTCAAGAATAGTAACTGATTACCTTCAACAGGCATTCCAAGAAAACGTAATTTCGACAAATGGTCCTGTGCGATGGCCTCCAAGGTCACCTGATTTGACACCTCTTGATTTCTTTGTTTGGAGCCATTTAAAAAACATTGTCTAGGCAACCGCCGTTTACAATCTGCGAAGACCTGGAGTTGCGAGTAAGACGCACAATTAATAGTATAACGGCCCAGCAATTAGCGAACGTTCTTCAAGAAACAGCTATGCGAGTTCAGAAGTGCATTGACGTTAATGGACAGCATTTCGAACAATTGTGATGTTTTGTGTTCATTTTTTATATTTCAAAGCCACCTTAGTAACTTCTTAGCATTAAATTAGAACAAAGTAATTGTATTATCTTATTTTGTTCTAGCTGTAATTTTGATTGTATTTATCGCACATTTTATTAGCAGGTATGAATAAATTCCTTATTGATAGTACTAATAAATGGTACCACGGTACCAATATGGTTCCATTTGAAAAAATTGAGTTTTACCCCAAAATCGATTACGATTAATTTTATCTGCTCATAAAAAACGCAATTTAGTATTTTTGACGGGATTTCGATTTTTCTGGCATTAGACGGGTGAATTGGAATAAATCGGAACCATCATGGCACACTTAAATGGAAAACTAAAAATTGGATTATAAAAAATATTGACATTTGAAATGTCACTCATGTGGTATCATTGGATTCAGAAAATTATGCAGATTTCAGAAATGTAATAATATACAGGGTGTTTTATTTAAAAATCGAAAGCTGGTATCACTTCCGGCGAAACCGGAAGTGAAAAAAGAATCATTTGTAAGTCAAAAAGTGCCGCTTATTATGTTTATGGGATATCTCAAATTTCAATCGATTACCTTAAAACTAAAGGAGATACGGGGGGTGTACCATGATCCTGTTACACACGGTATATATGTCGATATATATATATATATATATATATATATATATATATGTCGATATATAAGTCTTCCATTTATCTTCACCGAATACTATATTTTTTCTTTGGAAAATTACCCAAAATATTTTGATTTGAGAATACTATACTTTTTCTATGGAAAATTTCAAATAATATTTTTAGATATCGAATACTATATTTTTCTCTGGAAACAAGGCTCAGCCCTCGTTCTCAAGTTATCATTACTCGGCTTTTTCTGAAGATATCTTTTTTCGTTCAACTACCTTTCACTATTTTCACCCTGTACTCTTCTGGTACATTGCAATAAATTATCAAATATTATTTCAGTTTTAAATATTAAAATAATTTTTATGGAAATTCTTTTGGGTGGGTTTCACAATAATTAGATCAACCTTACTATACAGTTTTTCTATGTTATGGATTTTGATAAATATCTCCATTTTAGCGTAGGAAATTTATCATTATTATAGCTTATATTTTTTTCCAGTCATTAGTACGAACTGGTTTAACTTTCTGTACTTGTTGTTTTCGACCATATCTGGGTTCATCAAATTAAAATTTGAAACATCAGCTTGAGGTTCGAAGGATATCTTTACTTCTCTCCGAAATCCTAACAATTTCTGATTCCCATCGTCTTCTTCACATGTATATACCACTGAGGGAAGCAGTGTACTGAGGACAGAAGGACTGGTAACTCAAGTAGGTCACACAGCAGTCCACTACCAATCTGGTCCGTAAAATAATTCATATCCACGAGTAAGCGAATACAAGGTGTCGCAATCATTACGACCACCCCTCTAAGACCACGATCGTAACTGCTTTGCTGAGACCAACATCGAATGAACCAGCCTTCCAAGTCTGGTTAAAGAATAAAGGGTGAAACATGTTTCTAATTCCTATTGCATTGATTTGTTCAAAAATATGAATCATGGCGTTCATAAAATCAGATGTGGAATCATCTGCGACTCAAAGATAAACTTTAGTCACTATCTAATAGAAAACAACCACTTCCCCGGCTGAAGCCACGCTGGACACAACTAAATCTGATAGATATTTTGAAAGGACCCAAGTACCCAATTTCCAGTCTTGATAGAATAGAAAATCGAATAACAATCTGAAAGAACATTTTCACTTTGAGATTTTTGGAACGTAGTTCCTTATCGCTCGTTGCGAAAGAGGGCTAGACGGATTAAATTAAGACCAAAAGTTGTAACGAGACTTCGCTATGCCGTGCGGCGTGCGCGTGTTTCTCTGTCTCTCTCTCTCTCTCTCTCATAGAAAGCAAGCCAGTTATTTTCGTTTCGTCTTTCTATTTCACATTGAACAGTGTGGTGTCGCGACGATTATTTTTGTTGAGTGTATACAGGTTTTTTGTACATAATAAATAATAAAAAATAATAAAAATAATGAATCCTGACAGTGTTTCTGCACAAGTTCCGGATATTGCTGATGGAGTTAGGTAAGTAGAGATTTTATACAGACAATAATAAATGCTTTTGTATTTTTAGCAAGTGCGCATTATAACCTCTCTTTAGTATTGTGCTAACCAAGTCATACGCGTTATAATCTCTCCATTATTGTGTGTTTAGCAAGTGTACGCGTCATAACTTCAATAAATTCAGAAGCGAATTATATTTTAATATTACAATATCAATGCGTATGTATTTAGCAAGCCGTGCGTGTTCTAACCTATACGCTGTTGTGTGTGTGTGAATATATATATATATATATATATATATACACACACTCTGTTGTGTTTACAAAGTCCCGCGCATCTATGACGTGTACGAAAGAATAGACAGACAGAGTGCATATATATATATATATATATATATATATATATATATATATATATATATAAAATATTATTATAACTTAAAAAAAAAAATTATTACAATTCCTTCACTAATTAATCGAAAGGAACTTCGTTCCATCCGGGTGTCCCTTGACACCTCTCAAGTTTTTTTCTTTTGAGTTAGGATCCTTTCAAAATATCTATCAGATGTAGTTCAATGTCCAGCATGGCTTTACCCGGGGAAGTAGTTGTTTTCTGTTAGATATTCACAAAACATTACTTAATTTTTATCGTAGATTTTTCAAATCAGAGAAAAATCGTTCTATTCAATATTCAATTGAGAGTGTTTTTCTATTGCATTTTTTGAAATATCCATTATCAACATGGACATCACAATTTTCAGAATTTCGGACTTTTTCTATTCGATATACTTTTACCCGCACCGAGTTTTTTCAATAATTGATTATACAGGGTGTTTCTTAAGTACGTGTAGAAAATTCAGGAGCAGGTGGCTGACGTCAAAATAGGAAGGAATGTTCCTATAAACATATGTCCGCAAGTTATTCGTTTCTGAGATGCAGGGTGTCAAAGTTGAATACTCATTTTTATTTTTTGTGAATACATTTCAAAATAATTATGATATTCGAGTAAAGTTTGGTATTTGGGAGTATTTTTCAATGACAAAATCAAATTTGATGTTAGTTTGTCTCTTTTGTTGAGGTGGCACAACCTACATGTCTTTTCAGTCATTTGAAATGTCATAACTTTTTGTACGTACCTGTATCACGTTTTCTAGTGGAACAATTTTTCTGACATTTTTGTGTAAAAAAACAATCTTGGTAGAGGTTGCTGCGAGCAACTGTTTTCGAGTTATTGGGATTTGAAATAATCGATGCATTTGAATCATTTCCGAGGGGCTCGCCTCTAAGTAGTAAATATCGGAAAAGATACGCCATTGCATTGTCTTCTTTTTTTCAATGGTCTCCTACATTCAACACTTGAATGTAGTCAAAACATGATTCTTGGTTTTTTGTTACATAGTTTTTTGGGACTATTTTCCGATTCAAATGAATAACATTCAGATGATTACTTGTCATGTCATTTCAATACGTTCTTGTGACAGTGAAGTTGTTTTCCGTATTTGTGTTCCAATCTTTCTCAAATGGCAGCATACACGGATAGCGAAATGGCTAATATGATTTACGTATACGGTCTTGCCGATGGCAATTGCTAACAGGCTAGACGTATTTATAATGAAATATTCCCTAATCATCGAGCGCCGAATCACCAGAATTCAGTAACCTTTTTCAGCGGCTTATGGAGTCTAGATCCTTTTATAAAGCTCCGTTGACTACAGCAGAAGTTGAAGAAGCTGTTTTTCAGGCAATCGAAGAAGATTCACAGACAAGTACGAGAAAAATTGCGCAAAATCTGAACGAACATCACAAATTAGTTTGGTTAATTCTCAAACAAAATCAGTTGTATCCTTATCACATACAGCATGTCCAAGCATTGTTGCCCCGAGATTTCCTTCTCCGTGTAACATTTTGCCAATGGATACTGCAGAAAATTGCACAGAACCCTCAATTTACTGCAGATATATTATTCACTGACGAGGCACATTTTTCAAAGAACGCCACAATGAAGTTTCATAATAATCATGTGTGGTGTAACGAAATCCCTCACGCAATTGTTCAGTCCAGGTTTCAACACCAGTTTTCATTGAATTTGTGGGTTGGTATTGTTGGGGATTATTTGAGGTCCCCACTTTTTTCCAGAGACTCTTATCATGATTTCCTCGAAAATATTCTGCCTGAATTACTTGAAGACATTCCACTTTTACTGAGACAAAGAATGTGGTTTATGCATGATGGAGCGCCAGCGCATTTTACTCTGATAGTTCGTGAATTTTTAAATCAGCGATTCAGAAACAGATGGATTGGTCGAGGCGCTGAAGTTCCGATTCAATTCTGCCCTCCGAGGTCCCCGGATTTAAATCCAATAGATTTTTTTGTGGGGTCACTTAAGGGCCCTAGTACTCACGGTGCCAATAGAAACCATAGAACAACTTCGTCAACGAATCATTGCTGGGTGTGATACTATCCGAAATACAGCAGGTATAATGGAACGTGTACGTGGGCCCATGAGCCGACGCATGCCTAATGGTGCAAGGTGGCCATTTAGAACAATTACTCTAATTTTTACCCTCAACTAACTGTTTTAGTATTGAATTGGTCTTAATTACTGTTGTTATTATTGTTAGTGTTGCAGATCGATAGCTCGATACTTTTGAAAGAGAAAAATGGATTGTGATATCTCTTTAGTAAATAACAAAATGGAGGGGTGAACCGTTAAGCGTGAATATCAGAGAAAAGACGTACATCACGATGACTTACTTTGGTATTCCTGGGAAGTTAGTTGTTGCTCCTCGAGATCAGGAGGGGCCCTTTCAACGGAGGTTCCGGGTTGGCTGCGTGGAGTTGAGGAATTTGATTGGGAATGTGTTCACAAAAGATGTCTATTGTCTCTCATCCACACAGAATACAGACGACAAATGCGCGACACTGCCCTTGCCGTTACAACTGGGCGAAAAGCGGAATTGAATATGCGGTTGGGTATATCGTTTTAACACCTATGACATGTATCACGTTTTTTTCTCTCCCATCTGGCCTACAGTGATCTTGAAACGTCGTCCACTGGGTGTTCAGTCATAGTGCTGTGTTCACACGCGAAATGCAATGAGGAAAAATAAGTCAAGTTATTTATTTCTGCAACAATTAGTATCAAACTGTAATAACACCCGAATCCTATTTTAAAATGAAATTAAAGAAAAATAATTTATTTAACTGAATTAATTTTGAATTTAAAAATCTTGTCATTTAAAATCACTTGCATCGATTATTTCAAATCCCAATAACTCGAAAACAGTTGCTCGTAGCGACCTCTACCAAGAATATATTTTGTACACAAAAATGTTGGAAAAATCTATTTTTCTACTAGATAACGTGATACAGGTACGTACAAAAAAGTTATAACCAGTGGCGTATCTAGGAAGCATGCTTACGGGGGGGGGGGTAATGACATAAAAAATTTAAATACCTCTCCTAATAGGTACAAAAGACATAAGTATGTTTTTTCATTCAAATTCAAACACAAATACAAAATGTAATAAAATAAAAGATAGGTATGCATATACTTATAAGTAGGTACAAAACAAAATTTCTTTCGTTAAAATAAAAATCACAAAATAAAATCCAGTCTCCTGTATTTCTTATTTGGAAACCTTTCAATAACATATCAAACGTCTATTTGCACATCCTATGAACATGAAGTAGAGCTAATCCAACCAACCTCACTAACTGGCATTGTATTTGAAATATAAAAACACTTTTTTATCAAGGGAAAGATGTCAGCGTCACAAGATTTAGAGTGAAGAAAAAAGAAAATTCAAAAAAATTATACTAGCAGCTGAACACTTGCAAGAATATGATTTCAATGGACAATAATTAAAATTGAATTTTGATAATGTGTTCATTAAGTAATTTTTTTGGAACCACCGATTTGATTAAAAACCTAATAATGGTTCACAGAATGACTCCATACTCCGTTTTGCTTCCTGGAGCACATTTTACATGTGTACTCGATAATATCACGCTTTAAAATTGTATAAAAGTTGATTATTTTGTCAAATATAACTTTCTGAAGAAAATATGAGAAATTAAGTAAATATTGTCAATTATTTTCTATTGATATTTCACATTATTATCAGTTTTATGTCTGATAAAGGCATTTTACAACGATTTTGAAAAAATTACGCAATTTGTTTATAAAATATTCATAAACAAATGAATAAGTTGAATATTTTTCGGAAATTGTCTTCTTGCATTAGATTGCTGAGAGTTTATAATGATTGAAAAAAAATATTCCAATTTTTTTGAAATTGTTTATGATAGTATTTTGGAACGTAGTTCCTTATCGCGCGTTGCGAAAGAGGGCTAGACGGAATAAATTAAGACCAAAAGTTGTAACGAGACATTTCGCTATAGTTGTAAGCCGTGCATCGTGCGCGTGTTTCTCTGTCTGTCTGTCTCTCTCTCTCTCTCTCTCTCTCTCTCTCTCTCATAGAAAGCAAGCCAGTTATTTTCGTTTCGTCTTTCTATTTCGCTTGAACAGTGTGGTGTCGTGACGATTATTTTTGTTGAGTGTATACAGGTTTTTTGTTTTTTATTATTGAAATAATATATTGATAATTTCTTACTTAAAAATTAATAATTAGTTATTCGCCACCTAATAAGAAAACATTGTTTTTAATAATTATGTAATTGTTTATCCACTTAACAATATGTTATGAACAAACTTTGATTAAAATTTTTTTCAATGGACCAAAAAATAACAAAAACAACCATATCGACAAACTGTTCAAAATTTTTATTTTATAATTTTTCTAGAACATTCTATGACAATTACCAACACATTTTTTTGAACATTTTGCCGTATATGATTGTTTTTGTTATATTTTGAACCATTAAAAAACAAATTGCCAATCAAAGTTTGTTTAATTGTTGAGTAAATTATATTATTCATGGAAAAAATTCTTATTAGGTGGAGAAGAACCGATAATTAATTTTACAGAAATCAAATTCTTCATATATTATCTAAATAATAAAAAGATTAAAGAAACTATTATAAACAATAAAAAAAAAATAAGTTATTTTAATTTTTTTTTTCGATCATAATAAACTCTCAACAACCTAATGCAAAAAAACAATTTTTGAAAAATATTCAACTTATCCATTTGTTAATAAATATTTCATAAAAAATAGCATATTTTTTTCAAAACGTTGTAAAATGCCTTTGTAGTCATAAAACTCATAATGTGGAACATCAATAAAAAAAAATTATAATATCCACTAGATTTCTCATATTTTGTTAACTTTTGAAATACCTAATTAACAAAATAATTTTTAAACAATTTCATAGCGTGATATTATTAAGTACATGTGCTCCTAGAAGCAAAAAAATTATGGCGTCATTCTGCAAACAATTCGATTTCTAATAAAATCGGCGGTTCCAAAAAAACTAATTAATCAACAATAGCCTCACATTATCAAAATTCAATGAACATTTTTTTTCTAATGGAATAACATTCTATCAAGTATTCAGATGATACTACAATTCTTTTGAATTTTTAAACTTATATTTGATAGTATAATTTTTTTGTGCTTTGCTCCCTCGAGAGGTGCTGTTCTCCTGCATTAACGCCCACGCGGAGCCCTATTTTCAACGTTGAATCAATATTATAAATACTCGAGATTGAGTTCCTCTTCATGAACATGCTTTTTTATTTTCTCTAACATCAATAGTTTTTGAGCTATTGCCAAAAAACTAAGTTATTTTTTTTAAATATCAAATTCTCTAGTCGGCGGAAAAAATCGAGAAATATTTGAGTAGAGATGTGGAGTGTGGTGGCCATTCCACCAATTTAAAAAAATCTGTTCCCTTGAAGGAGGGGGGGTGTAATCACCTCCATTACCCCCCCTTAAATACGCGCTTGGTTATGACCTTTCAAATGACAGAAAAGACATGTAGGTGGCGCCACCCCCACGAAAGAGTCAAACTAACATAAAACTTGATTTTGTTATTGAAAAATACTCCCAGATACCAAACTTCACTCAAATATCACAATTATTTAGAAATGTATTCACAAAAAATCAAAATAAGAATTTAACTTTGACGCCCTGCATCTCAGAAACGAATAACTTGCGAACATATGTTTATGGGAACTCTTCTTCTTATTTTGACGTCAGCAACATGCTCGTAAATTTTCTTAAAAAAACACCCTGTATAACGATTGAATCAACTGACTTCTTGTAGGTATTTGTTTACTTTTTTGAAAAATTATCACTGCTATGATCATATATTTTTCAAATTGTCTCATGTTTTTTTATTCACAAGATTCGTGGTGGATTCTGAATTTTAACTGGATCCTATGTTCAATTACTCAACCTGACTTGCTATTAATGTTATGTAACACATCGCAGTATAACTAAAATGTATCGAATGAAACTAATAATGAAGGCCCTCTCAAAGTCATTGTTACCTAAGGATGTCTTAATCTCAGTGGGATGATCTACCTCCCGAATTTTAGTAGAAAACTATACTTGTGATGTAGAAAATGGGGGCATTTGATTTTCTATATGTTGAGGTATTGCATATATTTTGTTTGAATTCAATTGTGCTATTGCTTTCTGTTGAAAGATTGAGTAAACAAATTGTGTATCAGTTGAAAGAACTGAATTGATTATTACTACCACTCACCAATGTCAATATCTTTGTCAATTGCTCTCACCAGAAATGGTGTTACTGGAAAAAATCGGAGAGTTTCCTTTATGAATCTCTCAGTGTACTTCAATTGGGGTAAATCAGATGGCTCTATATCACGATCGGGACCCAAAACTCCCAATATTTCGTCATACATCTTATCCTAGGGGAAAAACGTATGTATTTAGCTCTAATAAGTAACCCATCATACAAAACCTGCATGTCCTGATGTATGCCCAACATCAACAGTATAAACCCATTTGTAGATGCTGTAGTGTCTGTTCCCTACAATTAAAAAGAAACAATAATTGCACTATTCTAGATAATAACAACTTTATTCATCCCAAGAAATAATACAATTATTTATATTAGGGATACAATACAAAATAAATAACATATATTTTCAAACAAGTGTATGAATTATTTTATCATATGGGATAAATCAATAAAATAGGATGTATTTCTCTTATTATAATTTTGTATATTATATAATTGAAGGCTACTAAAACGCATATTTTTCAAGTGATCAGGAATTAAATTGTATGTCATTATACCTTGATAAAATATTGACCAAAGTTTTATTTTATCGGAATAGTACATAAATTTTTACACTGACGAGTATTATAGTCATGGATATAATCAATTTGTGTGAATGTGAGGTTAGAATGTTTGGCAGAATTTTTTATAGGGTGGATTAAACAGCAGATTTTGAAATTATATAAATTTCCGATATTGAGTAATTTATTGGGTTTATATAAGTTTACTGATGGTTCGAGGTACTGGTATCTGAATATACATTTTATTATTCTGTTTTGTATTACTTGCAATGGTTTTATGATTGTTTTATTTGCAGTTCCCCATACTGATATAAGGTATTGTAATTTTGAATAAAAAAGACAAAAATAAATGTTTTTTTAATATTTCAAAGGAAGATAGTCTCGAATCCTGAATAGAATTCCAACCATAGGTGATAGGTGACGTCTTAAATTTTCTAAATGTGTACTGAAAGAAAGAGTTTCATCTAAATATAGTCCAAGGAATTTAATTGTAGTGGGATATAAGCTAATCAATGTATAAACTGACAGTTGGCATTGTCATTACAACTCCATTTTGAGCCACAGAGATTCCAAATAATTCAATTCTACGAAGCTGTTCGGGTTCCCAACTGATGACTTGTGATACCCAAAACGCTAAGGATTTTTTTTACGTTATAGTCTCGAATTCTTTCCCTACTCAAGTTTCAAATATGATTTTTCAACTTCCTGAATAGCACAAGTGGATTTCAAGATTATTCATAAGAGCATGCAATGGAATATTTGAATGTCGAAATATTACCAGAATACATATTATAAAGGGTTTTTCACTGTGCTAGGTTTTCATAGTAATAAATTCCTTTCATGTATGTATGAATATATTTTCAGATAAACTGAAATTCTAACGTCAGCTCCATTAATGGAAAATGAAATATATTAGCAGTCAATGGCCAATTTCAACTTGGCAATTTCTAAGTCGCTAAATTGTTGTACTTCTTGCAATACATGTGTAATTTTTATTCTGGCAAATAAACGTTATTATTATTATAAAAAAAATATTTCGTACAGAACTGTAGAGACTCACCGCTATAATGATCAAATTAACTTCTTTCCTGAGTTGTTCTTCAGTGAAATCGGTTTTTTCTTCGTGTATTACTTCCAACATATAGTCAAGGAATATCTTTTTTTTCATCGTATCTATAACACAAAAAAAACAATCGTAGGATATCGTTTTTAAAAATTTTGATATAACAACTACCTTCGTCAGAGTCTTTACCGGGTGCGATTCTTCGCTTCCCCATTTTTTCTTCGAAAGCAATTCTCTTCTGTTTTACTATCTGAAATCATAAATAAAAAATAAAAATGATCCTAGCCAGTGACATCTCATGAAAACTTCTGATCCCTCTTATAGGAATTCAAAATCCAAAGAGTGCATATATATATATATATATATATATATATATATATATATATATATATATATATATATATATATATATATATATATATATATATATATATATATATATATATATATATATATATATTTATATCCTGCAACAGTGTCGCGGTGTTCCATATCTTTATTTAGGAAACAGATAGGAATCTATATTTCTATAATATTACCTTATTGCTCGAACTCGACAAAATAAAAAAATTGTCGGTCACACAGGGTGTTCAATTTTTTCTGGGCTGATCCCAACTGTGTTTTTTTAAATGGCAACCTATATTTTTCATCGCTATTTGGGTTTCTACATAGGAAATAAAAGATACTTTATGTATATCTTCACTTCGAAAATATTGACGGTTTTCGAGATTTCTAGCATGACAGGTTTTTTTTTTCCAATATTCGTCACTCAGAATATTTGAAATTATAAAATTGTGCCAAGTCCAATTGAAATTTTTATCTGGTCAAATATTCTACATTGGTAATTCTGTCAAACGATATATTAAATCACCTTATATAGGAAAAACAGCTTGCCACATATTGCAAATAAAAATTTGCAGAATCTTCCTTATTTTAAATGGAACACCCCGTATATTATCGATCCAACAAAGGCTCTATAAATATCATCAAGAATTCCTCATGGTTAAGTTTACTAGTTTTTCTTAAAACACCTTTTTTATTCGAAAAATGGCAAGTATTCATATTTCTTCGCTATAATCTCAATGAACGACTTTTTTCAAAGCAAAATCCATTTGACGACTGATAGAATCTACAAAAGATATCTTGTTTCAATTATATACATTATAAGGTGTCCTATAGTTTTCAAGAAAAAATTTTTTTTCGAAAAAATTACAATTATTTCTATTTTATCACCATAATATCAATGATTTTTTTACTGTGAAATCCATATTTGACGGCTGTGATCAAGATCATGTTATGTTTGTAACACATTTATTACCTGTTGCTACATAAACAAGTTGCGAATTACACCACAAAATGTATGTTCTGGGATATTTACCAAAATTTCAATATTCTCGAAATTTGTGCCATATTCTTCGGTCTAAAACAACCTTTCAGCGAATAACATATTTATTGGAAATCAAGTAGTCTTGCAAATGACAGATCGTGAATCGTGACAGATGAATCGTGAAGTTGAACTTTCGATATAATTTCATCAGAATGTTGTTTTAAAAAAGTGATATGATTGAAACGATTTTCATATTAGGTGAATCAGACAGAAATTGTTAATTGGCAAGTAGAATTTATTCTCAACGGTATCCAGATAGTAGGCATCCAGATGAAAGATCTTTCCGAAAGGTCCTGACATGATTTGTTGAAACTGGAAGTATCAATTATTCTAAACATGAGCGCATCAAGGCAGCTACTAATGAAGATAATGAATTGCAAGTTATTCTTGCTGTTAAAGAAGATCCTTGTAGGAGTCAACGACAAATTGGTGAAATAGTGGATATAAGTGAGAGATCAGTGCAACGACGAGAGATCTGACTTTAATTCATGAATATACACCATGACATGAAAACAAAATTATTAGTAATATTCATAATGTTTTTTTATTTAATCGTGTTTGGTTTGATATTGCACGATTTATGTGTAACATTCTGCATTTAATGAAAAAAATAATTTTTCATTTAGAAAAATGTGATATATACATTTATTTCGTGAAAAAATATTTGTTTGGACACCTTGTGATGTACATAATTGAAACAAGATATCTTTCGTATATTCTTATCAGTCGTCAAATGGATTTCGTTTTGAAAAAAGTCGTTCATTCAGATTATAGCGAAGAAATATGAATACTTGCCATTTTTCGAAAAAAAGAGCTGTTTTAAGAAAAACTAGTAAACTTAACCATAGGAAATACTTGATGACATTTGTAGAGCCTTTGTTGGCGCTTCTTATGGATCGATAATATACATTTAAAATAAGGAAGATTCTGCAAATTTTTATTTACAATATGTGGCAAGCTGTTTTTCATACTCTGTATATCACAGGTAGATTTAAGATATATCATTCGAGAGAGTTACCAATGTAGAATATTTGACCAAAAAAATATTTCAATTGGACTTGGCACAACTTTATAATTTCAAATATTCTGATTGACGAATATTGGAAAAAAAACCTGTATTCTTGAAATCTTGAAAACCGTCAACATTTTCGAAGTGAAGATATACATGAAGTATCTTTTATTTTCTATGTAGAAACCGTAATAGCGATAAAAAAATATAGGTTGCCATTTAAAAAAACACAGTTGGGATCCGCCCAGAAAAAATTGAACACCCTCTGTGACCGACAATCCTTTTATTTTGTCGAGCTCGAGCAATAAGGTAATATTATAGAAATATAGATTCCTATCTGTTTCCTACATAGAGATATGGAACACCGCGCCACTGTTGCAGGACCCTGTATATATCTCGAGGCGGAATATAAAATGATGCAGTCGTTTTCCACTTCAAAACTTTGCTGACACAAATAAATTATTTCAAGTTCAAGTTTCACAAACAAATACGGACTACGTGATTTTTTATTATGAATACGTAGATGACCGATGAAGAAATGAAGTCATGAATTTCAGAAGGTAGAATATTGCATTGTTGATACTGTTCATTATTTTCTCACGAGTTTGAGTTTAACTTTCACCTTTCACCTTGTCAATTGTTTTGCTTATATTTCATTTGATGTATTTTTCAACATTCAGCTTAGAAATGAAATCAACAAGAGTATTAGTAGTAAATATAAAGATGAATAGTTATTTGAATGATCAGTTTCATTGAAAATTATGAAATGTTTACTGCCATTTTGTTTTCTCTTTCATATCTGAGGAAGAAGAAGTAACCACCCGAGGAGAAATCATGAGCACAACCAAGGAGCGAAATGCAAACGCATAGAAAACGAGCCCGAAGGACCTCTGTACTACCGATTGTGTGAGTATTGTGAGATGCATCAGATTTGAGTAGAACGTATCCCAATTCCATATCCTAAGGCACAAAAATGAAGTCCGAGTTGATGGAGAAAGCATAGCAATGCTGAAAAATGTATCCAATTGTTATAACAATGCTGAATCAAACAAGACAACTCAATTCAGCAAAAAAGAATATGTAAATCCCATAGCAAAAACGGGATTCTGCCCAGGAAAAAGCGTCCATTGAAAAATTTATCCATTTGTCATAACAATGCTCAATCAAATAAATCAAATTGATTCAGCAAACAAGCTCATCGATGTCAATCTCATAGACAAAACGGCATTCTGCCAGGAAAAAAGCATCCAGCCATGGAAGAAGAAAATGCCAATCATGACACCATCCTCACAAAATCAATTTTAGCGAGTTGAGACGATGCCTATAGTCGTGGAAAAATCTGTATAAAGCATCCACCCAGTAAACATGAAATGTTTATGAAACAATTCAAAATCAGCATACTTTGTTTATTTGAAATATTTTTGTGCAACATTTCAGGGATGTTTAAACACAACTGGAATATTTCTGATATGTTTTCAGACATCTTTAATTCATAACTTTTGAAATATTCAAAAAATTGCAACCAATATAATAATTGAAACATTCCAGAACTACCTTAATTGAGAAAATGTGCAACATTATCTCAATACATTTCAGAAATGTTCCAAAAATATTCCAAAAGTTTTAAATTGGTAGTTTTTGAAATATTCCAAAATTATCTCAACTGTAAATAATTGAAACATTTCAAAATAACCTCTCATATGTGGACATTAAAAAAGTTTATTTAATTTTATTTCGGTAATATTTCCAAACAATTGAGACATTTTTAGAATTTTTTATATTTTGGTAACTTGTTGTAGAACCTTTTGGGCCGTTGACCGGGTATTCGTACATAATTATATTAACTGATATGGTTCCTCCTTAGCTTTTTTGTCTTTTGCCATTGCTTTCATAGCCTGTCTATACTCTATATACCTATATTATAATAAGTATAGATTTTCAGCAAAAAAAAACAAAAATCTCGCCCCTATCGTGAATGCGCTTGCGCGTAACTTAGTGGAGGGCACAAGAACAACATTGCCATATTTGTATCCGCCCGTATATATCGCTGATAAATTGATTAGGAATAGATCATCTTCTCAGACAAAATTTATAAAAAACGATAAACGAACATTCATATTATTGGTATTATTGGTATGACATGACTGTGGCCTCACTATTGAATCAGGATATCCGTTTTCACATGGAACTTTTTGGGATCATATACCAAAAAGTTCAACTTTAAAAGTCGCCACTGATGAACCCACAACGTCGCAATGGAATGAAACACCTGCAGTTTCAGCCAGTGTCAGTGATCAGATCACAGAACGCAATATTTTGAATAATATAGAACAATGTAAGGTACAAGCATTTGCAGATGATACACAAATGTATCTCAGCTTTAGTACTGAGGATTGGGTGAATGTCGAAGACATCATAAATAATGAATTGAACAATATCAAGACTTCCTCTGATCAGCACAACTTGAAACTCAATTCTGAAAAATCGAAGATACTGTTTTTTGGCAATAAAAACAATAGAAACTTATTAAGAGACAATATGACAATCCATATTGACAATTCACCATTAGAAATGTGCGATTCAGCCAGGAATCATGGCTTAGTGTTAGATGTTGAGATGCGCTTCTCTCTCCATGTCAGGAGTATTATAAGTAAAGCATTTGCATCCTTGAAACTCATTTATAGTGCTCGCCATTTTCTCAGCGTTAAAATGAAACGAACATTATGCGAGTCATTGGTTCTGAGTCACTTCAACTATTGTGATTTCATCTATGGACCTTGTTTAACAAGGGTAGATAAGGACAAGATTCAGAAAGTGCAAAACAGCTGTTGTAGACTAATTTATGGAATCAGAAAATATGATCATATTTCTCAAAAATTTCAAGAATGTAACTGGCTCAACATGGAAAACAGGAGGCAACTCCATCTAGGTACTTTCACACATAAATTTCTCAATGATCCTAACTCACCTGCTCTAGTACGTAAATTCATTCCTAGATCCAAAATACACTCAAAAAATGTCAGGAATAGATCCACCCTGACCATGCCCCAGCACAGAACTGCAATGTTTCAAAAGTCATTTGTATTTAATGCTATTCAGATGTACAATCATTTACCTAATGAATTCAAAATATACAATATTAATAAATTTAAGTATAAATTAAAATATCAACTATTTGAAACACAGCGAAAAATGTCTCGGCCAGCCTTGTAACTTCCTTTATTTATTTAGGAAGTGGTATTCTCAACTTATTCCATATTGTAATATTTATTATACTAGGTGCACTCGTTCATTTCTACAAAAATCGTATTCCTTCTATAATCACCAATATTGTGGATCCAGCCAACATTTCCAACATCACCAAAATATTTCATGTGACTCTACTGTCGTGTTATTGTTTTTTTTTTCTTTTTTCTTTTCCTTATATATAATTTTTCCTTCTCTTGGGCAATTGCCCTCTGGTGGTTAAGTAGAATAGCTTTAAGCTAGACTTCGCCATCAGTTTCATTAAATTGTAATGTTTTCTTTTTTTCTATTGACAATAAAGACGTTTATTATTATTATTATTATATCACGAAATCAAATAGTGTCCCATCGACACCTACCCAACTCCTCCTCCGTGAAGTATTCGAGGAAGAAACGGCCAAAGTTCTGGAAGAAATAGTCAAACCAAACATCGGGACCCCAAAAAGCACCGGAAACCTTGGAAACGACAGGAAACAACCCCAGAAACAAACAACCAACCAAATCGCCGAGAAAGTGAAGACAAGGTCAATAAGTGACAAAGAAAAGAAGAAACCCCCCTACTAATCACAAACGAACCCCACGCGGCTGCAATGACAATATTTTATCTGAACTCTATCTATATGTTGTAGTCTAGCTAAACTTTCAAATAATCAGGTGAGTCAAATTACAATATGGATCCTTATACAGTGTAGTCAAAAGTCCCCTCCCCCCCTCGTATCTTTTGAACGGGTATACTTATAATAATGAAATTTGGAGGGTGGAAATAAACGGATGTAGGCTTCTCAACTGGTCATAACAGGTGACGAAATAGTCATAAATGACGTCACAAGGCCACTGTGACCAATAATTTTAAATGGGACCCTATGGCAAGTGACAGCTCGTTTGAAAGGTATTGAAAATACCTATTCAGTCATACCAATTTTGTTTGGGTTTCGGCTGATTTTGATTGATAAATTGAAGAAATACGAAAATTATAGTTTCGCATTTAATTAATAAAGATTTAAGAACCAGTTCTTATAATAAGTGTTCAAGATGTGCTCCATCTACTTCCTGGCAGTGATGCATCCTATTGCTGAACTCTTGTCGTACTCGTCCCAGTGTGTCAGCGGAAATTGCCCTACATTCTTCAACAATTCGTTGTTTCAGAATGGCAATACTGTCAGGTGCTGTAGCGTAAACCTCAGATTTCAAGTACCCCCATAGAAAAAAATCTAATGGTGTAAGGTCCGGTGACCGAGCTGGCCATTCGATCGAACCTCGTCGTCCAATCCATCTACCACGATATTCTTCATCTAGGTAACGTCTTACTGCACCGTAATAGTGTGCAGGAGCACCATCTTGTTGAAACGTTATTTCCAAGTTGTCGAATTCATCTGGATTATCTTCTAGAATTTCAAGAATTAACGCCTCAATATCATTTTGTAACATCTCCAGATACAATTCACCGGTTAAGTTAGCATTGAGAAAAAGAGGCCCAACTATGTGGTTTCCCAAAATACCTGCCCAAACATTTACTTTTCTGGAAATTGAGTATGTTTTTCACGAAAGATGTGAGGATTTGTGTCACCCAATACCTCACATTTTGAGTGTTAACATTCCATTGAGAAAGAAAGTACTTTCGTCACTAAAACAAATTATCTGTATGTAGCCTGGTTGTTGGTTCATTTTATTGGACATAGTTTCACAGAATTCTAGTCTTCGGTCGGGGTCATCATCTGAAAGTTGGTGCACCATTTTTAATTTGTATGGATGAAATTTGTTTTTAGCCAACACCCTATGTACTGTCCTTTGACTGACTTCACAGATAGACGCAACTTGGGCTGTGGAAGAAGTAGGGTTTACTACCATTTCTCCAATTATGTCAATTTTTTTGTCATCACTAATTGTTGGTCGACCAGATCGTTTGGCATCTTGAACACTACCTGATGCTTCAAACTTCCGAAGAAGCTCCCTCAAATAAACCCTCGATATAGGGCGATCGGGGTACCTCTCATTGAACAGTCGTTCCGCTGCATGGAAATTGTTTCTACATTCACCAATTATTAAGATAGCTGCTACTTTGTCGGCTACAGTACGTACCATTTTGCCTATGTAAACACTTAAACGTCTCGTTAAACAATAGCTTAGGTAAATTTTCAAGGTATAAACACTTTTGACAAGTAGAGAATTCAAAAACGTCAACCTTTTTGACAATTAACCAGAGGCGTACTTTAAAATCTTTATTAATTAAATGCGAAACTATAATTTTCGTATTTCTTCAATTTATCAATCAAAATCAGCCGAAACCCAAACAAAATTGGTATGACTGAATAGGTATTTTCAATACCTTTCAAACGAGCTGTCACTTGCCATAGGGTCCCATTTAAAATTATTGGTCACAGTGGCCTTGTGACGTCATTTATGACTATTGCGTCACCTGTTATGACCAGTTGAGAAGCCTACATCCGTTTATTTCCACCCTCCAAATTTCATTATTATAAGTATACCCGTTCAAAAGATACGAGGGGGGAGGGGACTTTTGACTAGCACTGTATAAGAGACTTCATCATAACCAAATTAGATTCATTCTCCTTGAGTACCGATAAAGAAGTTAAGCAAGTCTTAGAAATCAATAATCCATATGATAATTTCAAAATTATACATAACAACATCCGAAGTATATCAAGTAACCTCGATGAATTTCTGATCACTCTAGATGAATTAAATGAATCCTTTGACTGTATTGTATTTACAGAAACACGCATTATCCCTGATATCACAATCTTCAACATTCCTGGATACAAAACAATTTATAATTCTTGACATCTAAATCAAAACGATGGGGTCATTATGTTTGTGAGGTCAGAGGCGTTCGTGTCTCACACCACAATCAGCCTAAACGGTAGTTTCATCCTGAGAGCCAAAATGACTGTGCATGGCTCCATTTTCATAGTAAATGGCATATATAGATCACCAGCTACAGACACTGATCCATTTGTTGATCAATTGAATAATATTTTGAGTAGGAAAGACGAAATATTTCACTATAATATAGTTATTGGTGATATAAATATTGATCTATTGAATACTTCTTGTGATACCGAAAATTACCTAGATACCATGTGCGAACACGGATATTGGAAAAAAAACCTGTCATGCTTGAAATCTTGAAAACCGTCAACATTTTCGAAGTGAAGATATACATGAAGTATCTTTTATTTTCTATGTAGAAACCGTAATAGCGATAAAAAAATATAGGTTGCCATTTAAAAAAACACAGTTGGGATCCACCCAGAAAAAATTGAACACCCTCTGTGACCGACAATCCTTTTATTTTGTCGAGCTCGAGCAATAAGGTAATATTATAGAAATATAGATTCCTATCTGTTTCCTACATAGAGATATGTATATAATATTTCACTATAATATAGTTATTGGTGATATAAATATTGATCTATTGAATACTTCTTGTGATACCGAAAATTACCTAGATACCATGTGCGAACACGGATATATATCCGCAATAAACACGCCTACTAGAGAACAAAAAGAATCTCGCACATATATAGATCATATATTTATGAAATCAAAATATCATAACTATGACGCAATCCTACCAATTACGTTTGAAACATCCATTACAGACCATTACACAATTCTAGCCCAAATAGTTCTTAAAAATAGTAAGAGTGTCAATAAAAATGGGGTACGGTACTATAAACAAATAAATGAAAAAAGGTTTGTTGATAACATAAAGAAAGAAAACTGGGCTGCCATCTATCATTGTGACGATATTGACTCTGCAACAAATGAATTAATTAAAATGATAAAAACTAACATTGATAAATGAACGAAATTTATAAAAATCAACAACAATCAGAGAAAACGGAAAAAGTGGATGACCAAATCTCTCGTCAATTCGGTGAATAAAAAAAATCGTATGTACCATAGATTGAAAGTTGATCCAAATAATACCGCCCTCTCTGAAGAATATAACAGATATAAAAAAAACTAAATAAACTCATAAAGACTACCAAAACTTCATATTATGGAAGCAGAAGGAAACGATTCTAAAAAACTTTGGCAAACTGTGAATGAAGTATTGACTAACGAAGAACCTGCACCAATAAAATCGATCATAACACAGAACAATGAACAAATCAATGAGAGCGTCAAAATTGCGAACAATTTCAACGAATACTTTATATCTGTAAGTGAAAAGCTAGCTTAAAATATAAACAGAAATCTAGATTATATAGAAAGGAAAAGTTTATGCGACCACCCAATTTTTCTACATCCTGTAAATGAAAATGAATTAATAGAAATGATATCACAACTTAGGAATAAAAAAAGCCCCTGGCATTGATAATATCAAATCAGAAACCCTCAGAGCTATCTCCAACTATATAACAAAACCACTTTCTTACATAGTCAATAAATCGCTGGAACAGGGGTATTTCCCCACAGCATTCAAAACGGCCGTGGTGACACAGATTTATAAAAGTGGAATCAAGACCGATGTCGCAAATTATAGGCCCATTACCTTGATAACATGTCTGGCCAAAATACTGGAGAAGGTTATTCAGAAAAGGTTAAATAAATTCATCGAAAAATACAATATAATGTCAAAATCCCAGTTTGGATTCAGAGAAAACATGTCTACACAAGATCCGATGAAAATATTGACTCAAAATATATATCAATGTTTAGATGAGTCTAGACCATCAGTTGGTGTCTTCATAGATTTGAGAAAAGCCTTCGATACCGTGGACCACTCTATATTACTACAAAATTCTAGAAGATATGGGGATAAGAGGCATACCACATAACCTCTTCAGAAGATATCTATCAAATAGGCGGCAATGAGTGAAAATCGATGACAGTGTGAGTGATGAAAAAACTATTTCATGTGGTGTACCCCAAGGAACAGTCTTAGGACCAATTTTATTTAATATCTACCTCAATAATCTGTTCTTATTGAGTACCCACTCGAAAATTATCAGCTTTGCCGATGACACAGTCATATTCTGCGAAGACGATGACTGGTTCAATCTGTTCAATCTACGTACAATTCAGTAGCTATAATATATCATTGCCAGAATATGACATAGCAATATCCGACACAGCCGTCATCAAACCTGTCAAAAAAATCAAATACTTTGGCGTAATCCTAGATACCCGTCTAAGATGGGACCAACAAGTATAACATCTTGTAAAAAAACTACGTTGCATTCTGTACAAATTTAGAAAGATAATTAGCATACTCGACCATAAACAAAAAATAATGTTTGGTGGAATCTCACTTGAACTACGGCATAATTGGTTGGGGAGGAGTCTCTAAAACAAATCTACATTCACTTGAAGTCATTCAAAGACGTTTCTCAAGATGTATTCTGCAAAAAGGATATAACTATCCTAGCAACCTCCTCTACTCGGAAACTGAAATATTTGACCCAAGGCAATAAACATAACCGCAGTCCAATATAAACACAAAAACGAATTGATCACCTACAGCCATAACTATAGCACCCGCCACAAAAAAAGTATCTAATACCAGTCATGCACAAGTCAGTCGGTCAAAGGAACTATTGTTACTTGGGCCCTAAACTTTTCAGCTGTCTACCTGAAACACTAAAATGCGAGCCAAATCCTAGAAAACTTAAAAACAAACTTGAACTTTTCGTTCAGCATAGGTACTTCCCGTGCAGAAATACACGAGAAAATCGAAAACTAAATGCAAGACTTGACTCTTTCTCATATTTATATCATTTTATAGATTTATTATCACTATTCGTTTTACTTCAAAATCCTTTAATACCTTAGTTTCATCTTGTGACAGTTATATACCCTGATTTTCTTGTTTGTATTACCAATCTTTTAATATTGTATACCTTCCATAGTTGATTATTTATATCTCTAATGGATGTATATTATTGCACAATCTCACTATATTGTTAAACTACTGTATTCTTACACACAAGCTGGCATACCCTGCTTCGTAAGTATTTTCTTCAATTTATTCACCATTCGCCATTCCAAGAATGCAATTACACTGTAAATTATAAAAAAATTATAAACTTGAGTGAATAAATTATTATTATTATTATTATTATTATTAATATGTGCTAATAAATGCATGCGTGCATGGTGTGGAGTGTGGATAAACTACAATTTTTCTATATTTTATATGGTTATGTCGTTAGTAGAAAACGTATAGATCGAGGTCACGCCTGTTAGTTAGTTTTGTAATTTTCAATATTCGACATTCGATCTAGAGAAAAAAAAATAATAAAGTAGCCATTAGATCATGGACATGGATAAGGATCAAGAAAACAACTGGTGAGTATTTTAATACTAATGTGATCTCTCCCTATACATACATCAGAGTTTTTCAGGAAACTTTCTTTGTGGTGGGTTTTATATGCGAGAGTCAATAAGACAAGGGTTGGCTAAGATATTCGCTGAATTCTTTACTGGAAGAAAGAGAAACCATCCCATACAAAATTTGAGAGTTTTGTCAGCATTGAAGGGTAGGTTTTATTTCAGTTTACATAGGTACACTTCGTTCAACTGGTCTGATTTTAGATGCTACTAGGAGAAGTTTTGCAGAAGAAGCAACAAAAAAGGATTTCTGAATGATTGTTGGTGCATAGTTTCGGCAAAGTCAAAGTTATGATGGAGCGCACACAAACCCAAAACTCTGAAATTTTATATTACCATATGGAAATGCAGTTTATGTATGTTGTATTGAAATATAATAATAATAATAATAATAATAATAATCGTCTTTATTGTTTTTCAGTACTGGGCACATACAATTTTGGTTCAATAAACAATTTAATTTCTGAAATTACAAAAGGCGAAGTTCATCTTATGTAACACAAGTGCTAATAAGTTGTTCTTCCACTCAACCTCAAGAGTATTCTATGTATTCTAAGACAAAAAAAAAAACAGATAAGAGTTGAGGGAAAAATTAGGGGATACCAATTATTTAAATGATGCTGGGAAAGACGTACATTGCTGAAACTTATTTTGGTTGATATGAGTAGAAATTTATATGGTAATTTATAATAAAAGTTGGTTTTCTAACAGAATGAGTTTGAATTTTTTTCGTAAAATTGAAAGTTTTGAATTTTTAATTTCTTTTGGTAACAGGTTAATCACTTGGCATATATTATAACTAAATGATCGCTTGAAAAATTCTGTTTTAAAACTAGGTGGGGTAAGAGTACCTTTAAATCTGATATTCAGATTATGAATATCGGTACGAAAAGTGATTTTCCTGTACAGGTAGGGCGGTGTTTTAGTTAATATAATTTTTTGATATAAATTAGCAGCATTTAATTTTCGTCGGTTTTCCATTGTAAGCCAACCCGTTTCACGCAACTTATGGGATATTCTTTGATATTTTCTGATACCGTGAATGAGCCGAAGACACGAATTCTGCACTTTCTGTATTCTCTGAGCATACTGTTTAGTTAAACATGGGCCATATAAGGTATCCGAATAATTGAAACGTGATAAAACTAGTGCATCACAGAGAGTGGTTTTCGTCTGTTTTGAGAGTACGTGTCTGTTTCCATATATAAGTTTTAAAGAAGAATATGCAAGTTGTATTTGTTTGTTTATATGTTTGTCGAACCGCAAGTCGGAATCGATTAAAATTCCAAGACTTTTGGATTCATTTGTGGGTTGTAGTGAAACATTATCAACCATAATTGTGAGAGATTCGCTTGCTTTTTGGCGATTAACTTTTGATCCAAATATAATGATATTCGATTTAGTGGCATTTAATGATAGACAGTGGTCTCTTGCTGACTCAACGAACGACTCGAGATCATTATTCATAAGTGTGCATGCATTTTGTATACATTGAGGGGAAAAACTGTAATAGAGTTGAGTGTCATCGGCATAAAGGTGAATTTTACAATGTTCTAGACAGCGTAACATATTTGATGAATAAATTGTGAACAACAATGGACCCAATACAGAACCCTGTGGTACCCCTGACTCAAGTTTCAAATAGTTCGAGTAGATTCCATCCTGACATACTTTTGTTCCCTGTTTTGATATAACATTCAAGAAGTCTAATTGCGCTCCCCGATAGTCCCACATACCGTAATATCGCTATAAGTAGATCGTAGTTTAGAGTGTCAAAGGCTCGACTGAAATCAAGAAGTACAAGTACCGAACAGAGGCCCCCATCTGTAGCCCTAATAATGTCATCCACGATGTGCAGCAGAGCAGTGGCGCAACTATGACCTTTGCGGAACCCAGACTGTGTTTCCGGTAGTAAAGAGAACTTAGAAAGATGAGTTCTTAGCTGTTCTTCAACTGCTCGATCAAAGATTTTTGATAATGTTGGTAGGACACTAATTGCACGTAAATCTTTATATTCAGTTGGGTTAGATTTTTTGGGTAATACTCTCACCACTGCTCTCCCCCACATCGCTGGAAATACGTTATTGGTTAAACAAAAATTTACTATATGGGTGATATATTGTACGATATGGGGACAACACATTTTAATCAGTTTAATGTTTATATCATCACAACCTTTAGCATTCGATTTTATGTTACATATAATTTTATATGTGAATAAATCATTTATTTCCTGGAAAGCAAATTCAGGTTCCACTAGATGGTTTTCCTTGTAAAAAGTTATTAAATTTCGAGGTGGCTGCATGTTAGGTATAGAGTTAATGAAAAAGTTATTTAATTCATTTGGGTTACTTAGATTATCTGGAATTTCAATGCGTTTTTCGGGTAAAATACCATTTGATTTCAATGTTCTCCAATTTTTTTTTGAGTTCCCTAGCCGATAACTAAAATATGCCTTTTTTTCCCTCTGAATAGCCTTATTTATATAGTTCCTGATGTCTTTATAATATTGCAGCCGCCCCTCGGTTCTATTTCTTTTCAAAGCTCTCAGTGCTTTATCCCTAGTGGACATCATTTGCTTTATGTTAAATGTTAGCCAGGGTGCATTGGGTTTGGTGACTCTGGAAGTGGTGTAGGGAGCATGTCGATCAAATAAATTTTGAAGAATATTTATCAGAAAAGAAATTTTTTCATCGATGCTATCTTGATCGTAAATTTGGAAAAATGGCATATTATATAGGTCTCTTTGAAAAAGTTCTTCATTAAAATTCTTAAAATTCCTGTAGGTACACATTTTTGTAGTCCATTTGTCCTCATCAACTTTCAATTTGCAATAAACTATGAAGTGATCAGAGATACCATTATTATCAATGACACCCCCCTCCACTACAGAGTTCTCGTTAACTATAATTAAATCCAATAGTGTTTGGCTGTTTATATAATTATATATATTGTAGTTTATATAATTATATATATTGTAGTTTTACTGATATTTTTTTTCCATTACAATATTATTTCCAAATTATTCGAAACATTGATGCGATATTTCAGAAACATTTCTCAGGAGTATTCCATAAACAAAAATAACATCATCTGGGTACTTGACAATTTTCGAATCTAATATATTCAATTTTCCATAACCACGTCAAGAGGAGTGTAGAAATCGGGGGATATCTGAAACATTAAGGAAATGTTTCGTAGGGATATTTAAATATTTCAAACATGTTTCATGAACATATAAAAAATATTCCTGAAACATAAATAAAGTGTTTTGTTGGGATATCGAATCATTTCAAAAATAAAAAATTAAAATATTTCAACGGGATATAAATCTATTTTCATGAATTTGGAGACATTGTTGCAATGTTTCATTAACGTTTCTGAAGTGAAATTAGTGAATATATTTTGATATGTTACAAATGAAACCTCTCTGAAGGCAAACATTTCTGGTTCCAGGAATGTTCCAAGAATATATCCCAGGATTTCAGTGAAATGTTTCGACAATGATAGAGCATGTTCCTGAAATATTCCTGGAGTAGAAAATTGTTTACTGGGCAGGGATAAACAGCGAGAAGTGAATGTCACTATCAGCATGAAGACTAAGCAGCGATACAGAATGTGCTTTCAAATCCAGTACCAAGGTGGACCAATGAGAGAAGAAGATGTGTGGAGATTTGAATATGTAAAATGGGCAGTTTTTTATATAGCTGTCTGATAGGAGATATTTGTGAGAGATCATAGGATTCTGTTTAGTTTCGAGTCACTTTTTCAATTATTATATTTTTTTGAAAGACTATCAATATTCTCTCTTCTTTATGAGAATTCCAATAAAAATTAACAATGGGGGCAATCGTTCAAAAGGGAGGGGTATATGTCACATATAAGTAATTCAGAAGATCCTTGCCCAACATTTTGATAGCCATTTTGATACTGAGCTGTAGATAGTTCTAGGTATAAGTATGGTTATTGTATATATTTATTCTGTTATCGAATGTTGTATGTTTGTTTTTGGATTCTGAGTTCATAATCGGGTTATCACACAAGTTATCCAGAGCTACCAACCTCCTTGAGGCCATAATGGCCACACAGTTAAATCATATAGTGGAGACAATCTAATATTTATGACAATATGAACAATTTCACTTACTTTTCCAGAAAAGTCCTGCATCTTTTCGGAAATTTCCGTACATTCTCTTCCCAGCGGCAGTAAGTTGAACAATGGTGTGATATATCCACTCGAAAAAACGGCTTTTATTACTAAGATGCCCATTATTCTGAAAATAAATGTAGATGGAAGTGAAGTTAATTCCATATATACTATAAATTATCTAGAATAACCCAACCTGTATGTCAATTTCATATTCGATTGTATATATTTAGATAGATTAGATTAGATAGAAACGAACCGTCTGAGAAAGCTTCAAAATGAAACTCGTACTACATCGACAACTAAGGAGCAATTCGATTTTTTTTTAATTAGAAAAAACATCCTGGGAAAGTACTCCTCAAATAAGCCGTAGAACGAAAGGCACAACTACTCTAAATTAATTAGGGAATTTCAGATGAAAGCTCCTACATATAAAACTGCTTCGGATAATACAACTCAAAGTGTGAAATACAATGTATTAAACATACCTGGATGAACTATCTAGCGCCAACAGAATTGACTGTTCGCTCTGGAAATCCACAAATAAACTGAAACGGCCAATACTGCAAAATCTGCCAATTGAAAACTAGAACTGATTCCCAAAAAGCCTGCAGATTTGCGCAACATCTAGAACTGAATTACCAAGCAGATGAAGGAGATAATCTTCGGAATTGGATTGAACCCATACAAGAATAAATGGACATCCGCGATTCACCTGAAGAAGTTCCAGACGAAATTGAAACAAATAACAATCCAAAAAATCCCCAGGATTTGATTTGACCACCGGAGAAATTCTGAAGCAACTATTGAAAAGGCTCCAGTAAAACTGACTCACCTCATTAAGGCCTCATTCAGATTGAGAGTTAGGACACCAAAGTTCTCACGTGTCTATTACAATGTGCCCGAGCAGGGACCGTTTTCATAGTATATCGTGACGGTTGATGTCAGAGAAATAAATGCTCGTAAAAAAGGTAAAAAAAAGAGTAAATGTGGTTGTGAAACCATTTTGTACCGGAAAGATTCGGCTGTAATTTCTATATACAGTTTTTTTAATTTTTCTAATAAATTTTTCACACACAATGGAGAAATAAAAACTCAAATGCAACATTCTCTCCATAAAAATATAATTTCACTGGAAAAGTTTACCTGTCTATCCATTTCGGAAACGCTGCATCTGTCGTTTGAGCGTTCACTTCTACTCCCATAGTTGTGGCTGAAAATGTCCGTGAAACATTAGTCAATGCAATAAAATCACAATATACCAGGACAAAATTGGGATAATACAGAAAAATTGACCAAATGTAACAACGAGTCCTGCATGGAGGGGCAGAATGGCAATTTCCCACTTGTTATTTTTGAGTGTAAAATTTTTCAGTTTCCTCAAGGATATAAGGTTGCTTGGTTGTTCGAAAACTGATGAGCGAGAAAACGGACTTTTGGCATTCCTTCAACACTGAAACCTGTGGGGGTCCATTGTATTGAACTGTGGTCAGTGTTTTTCACAAGATACACTACTCTTACACTCAACCTCTATACAGTGTGTTACCAAATAAGTGCGAAAGTTTTCAGGGGGTGATTCATTGTCGAAAACTAAGGGGGTCTTCCATGTAAACAAAAGCTCTTAGGCCTTTCCTTGAAAAGTTACACGATTCCAAGAATGAGAAAAAAAAAGTTTTTTTTTGAAATTGCTGAAGAGCTGAAGAAATGGTATTTTGTGGGCATGTTCTACCAATGAAAAGACTACCTATAAATAGTTCTTTGATTTTGTTGGGATTCAAAGGGGTGAAAAATGCAACCCCTATTCAATTTTTTTACCAAAACATTTCAACCAAACTAAATTTATGAATTATAAAAACTTTTTAACAAAAAATTAAACAGACGAAAAAATCAACTGAAAAGCAAAAACTAAAATAAACCTTCTTAGTCTAAATGATAATTGAGCTCCTAAACTAATGTAAGTAACTGATTTTGAGTCGGCGCCAAACAAACAATTATCGAAGATCATTATCTATGAAAGAAGTCATCAAAACGCAGCCGTGCATCTCGCTGCCATCATTTTACGCTTCACCTAATTCAATTGCTAGTTTGTTTGGCGCCGACTCAAAATCAGTTACTTACATTAGGAGCTCAATTATCATTCAGACTAAGAAGGTTTATTTTATTTTTTGCTTTTCAGCTGATTTTTTCGTCGGTTTAATTTTTTGTTAAAAAGTTTTTATTTTTTACTCTTCAGTTCCGTATTTCGTCGGTTTAATTTTTTGTTAAAAGTTTTTATTTTTCAATCTTTTGTGGCTAAAATCTACCAATTACTACATACTTGTTTTTTTATTACTTCCAAAATACTTACTTACCCACCTTACTTCAACTATTACCAGTTAAATAATATGATTATCTACTTTTACTATCTGTTGTAATATAAATTATTTTCGTTGTTCTGGTTAGTTTATTTCATTACGTTGTATATCATTCCATCCTCTCATAAAATATACTGATTTTGACGGAAAAAGAATAATGTCAGTAGCTATCTGTCATTGTCAACTACGTATGTGTGTGCTAATGATCACTAGTGAAAAATCAATTATCCCCTATTTTCCTTCCGAAATCCAAATATAAGGTATACCCTATCTATTAAAAAAAGAATCATCCAAATCGAAGAACCCAGTACAAAGTTATGCCTGATAGAATCGGTTAACGGACCAGAATTCAGAGGGTGAGTGATCAATATCCTTCATTTCGCTACCCTTAGGGGTGGATTTCATCTTTTAAATTCAAATGGTACCAAAGTCGAAAAACACCCTATCCACTGTAAGAAGAATTATCGGAATCGGACGCCACAGTAAAAAGTTATGCGTGATCATACATAAAAAAATATGATGGAAAAACATAAAATATACGGGTCGAATAGAGAACCTCCTCCTTTTTGGTTTCGTCGGTTAAAAAATATGCGTTGAAAAGAATAATTCATTGCAAAACTGTTTTAACTTCTGTGTTGTGTCCGTAAAAGCGATAGTTTCCCAATAAAAAAATAAAATACAACATTGTGCATGAACGGATCTTCTGTAAATGGAATCGAAAAAATCTAGTAGGTGGCTGTCACGTTTTGTTTGTAGAACTTGTGACTTCAATCGTAGTATTTTAAAATTATTCCGCTTGTTTTAACTTTCAATGTAGACATGTACCAGTACCATGTTTTGTTTTAATATAATATCAAATTAACAATACAAACAAAACAAAATAATGTATATTACAACAAAAAAAAAGGCAACAAGATCAAACGGAACAGAGTTATAGAAACTGCTCGGAATGACCACCTCCAACCATTAGACAGGAATCAAGTCTTCGTCTCATAGACTGGCGCAAACGTTGAAAAATTCCTGGTGTGTTTTGGATTGTCTCGCAGGCTGCAATGATGCGATTCCTTAAATCATTTACACATTCAATGGGGGTCGTATGGACCAAGGACTCCAGGTGACCCCAGATGCAAAAGTCCAAGGGGTTTGAGTCTGGAGATCTGGGAGGCTGATTGATGGAAACCTTAATGGCAACCGATATTTGCAATTTTTACAACAAGATTTATTACCAATTTTAAATCAAATGCCGCGTAGACAAAGAAACTTAATTTAGTATCAGTTAGATGGAGCTAGTGTTCACTGTAGTGTGGCAATAGGTACGCCGGAAAAGATAAACTTTAACTGGCGGTACCTAGTGACAGAAAGAAACACTCTGAAAATCTCCCACCTCGATAGGTTTCTAAATAAAAGATTCCTTCTCAGTAGGAGTGGCAAGCCCGTCTAGTATATAGTGAAAGATAAGTGCCATGTGAAGTGGAATGAATAGAAAAATCGAATTGAACGGTTTTCTTCACATAAAGGATTCAATATAAAATTGAACCAGAAAATGGTAGATCTCAGGTGAAAAACAACTACTTTCCTGGCAAATACCACGCAGAACGTTGAATGATTTTCACCTGAGAATCCATATAGGTGTTACAAGCTCCAAAATCCATATAGGTGTTACAAGCATATCCATATAGGTGTTACAAGCAATCCATATAGGTGTTACAAGCTCGATGATGGTTTGTTTACGTTGTATCTCACTTCAGCCAGAGTTCTTTGGACCTTTGGCTGGTTGACTACTCCGTACTGATGAGGGCCAAGAAGCCTGAAACCGGTATGCGGATTGTTAGGTGAACACGACATAAATTAAACATAATCGAGCTTATCAGAAAGGAACATTTGCATTCAATGTCCATTGATATTATATGGAAGTATGCATGGATTTTCAGGTGAATATCATTCAACGTTCTGCGTGGTATTTGCCAGGAAAGTAGTTGTTTTTCACCTGAGATCTACCATTTTCTGGTTCAATTTTATATTGAATCCTTTGTGTGAAGAAAACCGTTTAATTCGATTTTTCTATTTATTCCACTTCACATGGCACTTATCTTTCACTATATGCTAGACGGGCTTCATCTACTGAGAAGGAATCTTTATTTAGAAACCTATCGAGGTGGAGATTTCGGAGTGTTTCTTTCTGTCACTAGGTACCGCCAGTTAACGTTTATCTCTTCCGGCGTACCTATAGGTGTTACAAGCTCGATGATGGTTTGTTTACGTTGTGTCTCACTTCAGCCAGAGTTCTTTGGACCTTTGGCTGGTTGACTACTCCGTACTGATGAGGGCCAAGAAGCCTGAAACCGGTATGCGGATTGTTAGGTGAACACGACATAAATTAAACATAATCGAGCTTATCAGAAAGAAACATTTGCATTCAATGTCCATTGATATTATATGGAAGTATGCATGGATTCTCAGGTGAATATCATTCAACGTTCTGCTGTATTTGCCAGGAAAGTAGTTGTTTTTCACCTGAGATCTACCATTTTCTGGTTCAATTTTATATTGAATCCTTTATGTGAAGAAAACCGTTTAATTCGATTTTTCTATTCATTCCACTTCACATGGCACTTATCTTTCACTATATGCTAGACGGGCTTGCCACTTCTACTGAGAAGGAATCTTTTATTTAGAAACCTATCGAGGTGGGAGATTTTCGGAGTGTTTCTTTCTGTCACTAGGTACCGCCAGTTAAAGTTTATCTTTTCCGGCGTACCTATAGGTGTTACAAGCTCGATGATGGTTTGTTTACGTTGTGTCTCACTTCAGCCAGAGTTCTTTGGACCTTTGGCTGGTTGACTACTCCGTACTGATGAGGGCCAAGAAGCCTGAAACCGGTATGCGGATTGTTAGGTGAACACGACATAAATTAAACATAATCGAGCTTATCAGAAAGAAACATTTGCATTCAATGTCCATTGATATTATATGGAAGTATGCATGGATTTTCAGGTGAATATCATTCAACGTTCTGCGTGGTATTTGCCAGGAAAGTAGTTGTTTTTCACCTGAGATCTACCATTTTCTGGTTCAATTTTATATTGAATCCTTTATGTGGAGAAAACCGTTTAATTCGATTTTTTTCTATTTTTATTAGGGAGTGTTGTGCCAGTAGTGAGATACAAATCTTTGAAAAAAATGACAATAAATAATTTGGGGCACGAACAATTAAATGTTTGGCAATGGAAGGAAGACATGTGGAAATTAACGGATTCAATGATTGATTATTCAGGTTTGATACAAGTTCCACATGTCCGTTTTAATCAAAAACGATAATAGACTAGTTATTGAAAAAATATTTTTGAAATTTCACACTCATAGAAAATCTGTAAATAATTCTAGCACTTGGATATTACAAGTGAAAACTCCATGTGTTGATTCATCTCAAACAGGGGAATGAACAAAGACTCAAAGTATTCTTGGATACTTTTCAAACAGGCGGTCCTGTTACCTTTTCTAAGAAAGAATTTCTGTGAATTCAAGAAAAAATTACGTACTTTTTGAAACTTCCTAACCTTTTTTGAGAATGCTTTGATGAATATCGTCTGTTTCCCTGATGAAGAATTGTTAAAAAAATCGAAAATTCATTTTATACGACTAACATCAGACAGTTGTACTCTGAATAAAATGATATTGTATGATGTTGTTTGTGTTGCATAGTTTACGATAGTTGATCAACCTGGTCTTCATGGGTATCTTCACTAACATCTCAAGTTTGTCTAGGTAACAAAAATGTTCTTCATAAAAAAATCATACCACAAATTGTATCCAATGTACATTTAGAAAGCGCCGGGTAAACGTCAAATTCTCCTTTTCCTGAATATTTTTCTAGTTGCTCGAGCAATACTTCGTTTTTTCTGGAAAATATTTCCACAAAACGATCAAGAATTTTCTGCTGGAATGTTTTAGAAATTAGTTTCCTGTTTTTCTTCCATTTTTCATCTGAAACAATAATAAATGAGGTGAGTAATCTACTAAATATAAATAAGAAATTAGGAACTATATCAATACTTCTTCTCAGAAGATTGTCATCTGATGAGAAAAATTTTGTACAAAATATATGATATAAAAAATAAATATAAAAGTAATAATAAAAATATTTGACTTGCTAGTTACTAGATACATTACAATCACAAGTTGAAAAAAATAATTACAATGGAGTTCAGGAAAGATACAAATTAATTTATACATATACGAGTAATTTTAATATGAAGGTAATTGCGATAAAATAGTCGTGTGGTCTGCCAAAATAGTGAACACCTTTCAATTTTCTCAAAAGCTGAGAGGTTCTTTCACTCAGATAGGACTCGAACCGATTGAAGCTTCGTCCTCTGAAGCTGTAGAGATGAAGCTTACGTAACAGTCAAAAGCTTTAGATATGTCACAAAACACTGCAGCACTCACTTCAGCCCTCGGACGTGATACAAGATTCAACTCTTCGCCGCATTGATTGTCGTATTCGCGCAAATATTCCTGGTGTATTTCTTATTGTCTCACAGCCGGCTATAATTCGATTCCTCAGGTCTTCAACATTTTCGACAGGAGTGGAATAAACTAATGACTCAAGAAAACCCCAAATGCAAAAATCAAGAGGATTTAAATCCGGAGATCGAGCAGGCCAATGTTCCGTACCAACGATTTGGATATACTGTATCTAAGTGATTACGTACAATAATGTTTAAATGGACTGGTGCACCATCATGCATTAACCAGAAGTGTTGTCTCAGCTGTAGGGGAATTTCTTCAAGAAGAACAGGTAACTCTTCCTATAGAAAATTGAGGTAAGGATCGCCTGTTAGTTGTTGTGGGAGGAAATATGCACCGATTAAATGATCATCAAGTACCTTACTGAAAACTGATGCTGAAAATGAGCTTCAAAGATTCCATGTGGATTTTCCTCAGCCCAAAGGTGATTGTTATGGAAATTTCGTATATACTGTCGTCCAAAATTAGCCTCGTCGGTAAACAAAACGCCATTTAAAAAATTAGGAATTTGAGCGATTTGATGAAGAATCCAATGGCAAAAAACTAGGCGCGTAAAGAAGTCTCTAGGTAGTAGAGCTTGCACTCGTTGAATATGAAATGGACACAATTGCTGTTCTTTAAGAATTTTAAATACAGTGCTTACATTCAGTATGTTGGCAATTTTTTGAGTACTTGTTTCAGGTGACTCCGCAATTAACTCGAGAACTGCTTCTTCTAGTTGCACAGTTCGTACTTCTCGAGGGAACCCGCAGTCAGCCGTTTGTTTCTCAAATGTACCATTTTCGTGCAAACATTGGTGAAGACGAGCAAATATTGTGTGATGGGGTACCCTACGTCCTGAATAAAATTCATCATACAATCGTCGAGCTTGCCGACTATTTCCATTACTTCGACCAAAAACAAAATGCATGTCTGACAATTCCGCATTTGAATAATGTTCCATTCTTTACGATAAAAATAAAATTAATTACTCATTATCATCTATGTTATACCAAACTAAAAGCTTAAAAATGAAAAAACGCTAATTTTACATTTCGTTGAAATATTCGTATTTAACAGTATGTTGACAGTAACCTACTAGCATCGCTACTAGATAATATATCGAAGTAATGACAAATACGCGTTAACATGTTTTTTTTTTCATGAAAACTGCGCCCCATATGAAAAAAAGGCAGGAGAGATTTTTTGTCACAAATCAAACGAGGAATTCAAAAGCGTACCATTTTTATTGAATGAATGATGTTTTTTGTGGAGGAACAACGTTTCTTGACATGTTTTTTGGGTAACTTTCCACAGTCTGGAAATGAAAATATAATCAGGAAAATCTATACAAGTGTAGAAAGGGCAAACTAATTAGTTCACCCCAATAAGTTACTGCGTGCACCAAATTATATTTCCTATAGAAAAATTATTCGATTTGTCAGTAGCTTTTCGTTCTCTCACTATGCCTATTAAAATAGTAAAAATTCAAAAGATATAGTTTTTGATTGACGTTTCAGGGACTTTATCTGCCCCCGTTCTCAAAATCTTCTTAATCTCCTTTAATTGTTTTAATAATTTGGATTTTTTCTCTTGCAGAGTCTTTTTCGCTTTTTAAACTGACTGATGTCGATTGAGATCTGCCAAAAAAGTTTGAGAGTGACGTATTGCTCATTTGATATATGGGGTGTTGTTCAGATCAGTTTATTAGCATTCTACCATATCTCACTTCCACTCTGAGTAGAGGTAACCATGTATGATCCATTTCAACAGAATTTATTGAAAAGCATTTGTTATTGGAAAGAAGAATACAGGCCGTTTCTTTCAATTTTCTCCTCTCTTGAAGTGGTTCTTTCATCAAGATTTTTGTCCTATTCCATTCAATCGTATGATCGCCATTGGAGTGAGGATATGTTCTGCAATTTTTGATCCGGTTATTTGTCGATTTCTGATGTAACTCTGATGTTCACTTTGGCGCACTTCCAATGGTCTTGAAGTTTCACCTATATAACTATCACCACACGAACAAGGTATGTTGTAAACACAGTTTTTGGTACTTTTTTCTGCGTTTTTTGGTTTTGTTTGTGTAAGTAAGTATAGATCTAGGTGTGTTTGTTGTTCTAAATGATGTTCTCACATCAAACCTATGTCCGATTCGTTTGATCTTTTCAGATAATCCGGGGACATAAGGTATTATGTTGGTTGTGAAATGTGTAGGTGGTGGGAGTACTCGTGTTGGTTGTGTTAATTGGTTGTTTGATGGATTTTTGTTGTCAATGTCAATGATTGTTTTTTCCACAAACTGATCCGGATATGCATTTTCCTTGAGAACAGATTTTATGAGGTTTATTTCTTCCTGTAGATTTTGGTTGGAATTGCAAACTGTTTGGGCCCGATTATAGAGACATTCAACTATGCCTTTTTTCACACTGGCATGATGGTTTGAGTTGTAGTGTAGATATCGATTGGTATGCGTCTTCTTTCTGTGTACAGATGTTTCCATTCGGGATGATGATTTTTGGATCATGACATCTGAAAAGTGGAGTTGGTTGTTTTGTTCTGATTCTAACGTGAATTTGATCGTCGGTTCTTGACCGTTTATATGATCCAAGAAAATGTTTAATTCGTCTTCACTTCGATTCCAGATAGCGAAAACATCATCCACGTATCTCCACCATATTTTTGGACCATTGTGGAATGTTTCTTCAAAGTATTCCATGAATATGTTACTAAAAATGGGTGAAAAAGGAGAACCCATCGCCATACCCAACTCTTGTTGATAAAATTCGTTCTTGAATTGGAAATATGTTTTTTCTGTGCATAGTTTTTAGTAATTCTATGATGGCACTGACATCCAGTTCTGTTTTTGTCTTCAGTGATGTGTCATTTTCTAATCTTTTTTTCACGATTTCTAGAGTTTTATCAATAGGGACATTAGTAAACAAACTTTCGACATGAAAACTTACTAGAAGATCTCCTTCTTGAATTTGTGATTCATTCAATTTCTCCAGAAAGTGAGAGGTATTCCTTTTAAAACTATTTCCATTTCCAGATAGTGATTTCAGAATATTGAGTAGGTATCTAGCGAGTTTTTGTGAAGGAGATCCAATGGAACTTACAATAGGGCGTAGAGGATGAGATGGTTCGTGTATTTTTGGTAATCCATAAAAATGTGGTGGTTTGCTGTGGTGTGATACTAGGTCTCGGCATTCTGTTTTCGTGAGTATGTTTTTGTGTTTAGCTAAAGTTCGGTATATTTTGCTTTCTATTGATGGGGTTGGATTTTTGTTTAGTTTTTTGTATACTTTCTTTACTGATATGGTAGTGTCTTGATTGAGTGTGTGATAGGTGGTGTTTGAGATCATTTGTGTTAGTTTGTTCTCATAATCAGTAGTGTTCATGATTACTGTGGCGTTACCATTTTTCTTTAAAAAATTGAGATCATTACCCGTATGCGCGCCAATGATGAACATAAAATTCCTAATTGCATGTCAGAAAATGCGCAATAACTACCTCTTAAAACTCACCAAATTTCATTTGCATATCTCGACCGGTTTCAGAGCAATAAATAAATAGTCAGTTTATCAATTTTTTACAGTAACTTATGTTCATTCGCATATTGTGAATTTTTATTTATGTGTTCGTCAACAATATTTTTTCTTATGTACAATGAACATATATTATCTCACTCTCTCTCTCTCTCTCTCTCTCTCTAAGAAAAACTTTAACACCCCGTATCTCGAAAAACGAAGCATTTGCGGAAAAAAGTTATATAGCAAACTGTCATTATTTTTTTATGCAGAATCAGAAGTTTGTCGCACTTATTCACTTATCCAACACCTTGTATATAACATAATTTGATTTTCAATATTTCTGTTGATTAATTTCATCTGCATGCTACACCCTGTTGTAGAGTAGTATCAGCCTTTCATGGAACCTCTGAATTCGGTGTAGGATGCAGAAATCTGTAAGTCTGTAAATCCGATTCAATCAAAAAATTTCGGATAAATTTTTTTGACTGAATATGACAATATAGTGTCATAATATATTCAATTCTACCCAAAAACATAATTATTTTATTTATCTTGCAAATAGGAACTTCCCCGAAGCGTTTTCTCATTCTACATTCTATTTTTAATTCATTGCGAAAAGCATAAAAACCATGAGATTGGATTTGTTACTCAATGATAAATTCTATGTCAGAAATTTAAATCAAGGTTTTCTGATCATTTGCTATTTCCAGAATGAAGGAGAAAGAATCGGCTACCCTCAAAATATAATAACAAGTGCCACACAAGACAACAACAAAAAAGTAATTTTTTATCTGAGAATACTGTACATTTAGCAGAGGAGGATTATCCAACACTTCACATAATCTTACGGGAAATTATGGTATTCCTTTAATTCATCAATCTATCCAAATTTATTTTGAAAAAGAAGTTTTTGTGGAGTAGACATTCATGCATTCATTAATGTCATTTGCTGAAAATTCTACAAAACATGTAAGTTCTTTCCTGAGACACGTCTGAATATTTTGAACATAGAAAATAATATAAAAATCAACTTCTTAAGCAAAGCGGGATTGTCCAAATTAATTGTTGATACGGCTCTGTGGAGTTGAATTTTGCCGCTTGGTGTTACCTACGTATTTTGCCCCATGGCACGAATTCGAAGTCAACACGCGTCGTGCTCAAATACTTTCGGAGGTTCAAAGATCAAGAAAAGCCCCATTTCCACCTTTTTTAGCAATAAGAAACGTTCAAGACACATCTTAATTATAATTTATGTAATTTGTTAGGCCTTTTCCACTATGCACATACATTTTGAACAAGCACCGACTTTGAATTCGTGTTCAAGGGACAGAAATACACAGTGCTTCTCAAAAGCTCCCTCCCCCCTCTTATTTTTGGAACGATTATACATAAACGAGTGAAATTTGGAAACTGAATATTAAAGGTTGTAAACTTCCCTACTAGTGATGATAGATGACAAAATCGTCAAAGATGACGTCACAAGGCCATTGTGACCAATAATTTTAAATGAAACCCTACGGCAAGCGACTCCTCTTTTAAAAGGTATCGAAAAAGCCTATTCAATGATACTAATTTTGTTTGTGTTTATGGCAGTTTGGGCAACTCGCTTTTAAAAAACGCAAAGATGTGATGAATTAAATCAGTTAATACTAAAATTCAAAATTCAAGCTCCGCCTCTGGATAGTTGTCAAAGAAACTGACGTTTTTGTTAGTCTCCCTAATTCGACGTTTTTGTAATTTTCCAAGTTTTTGTACATTTAATAATTTGTGTATTGTTGATCGAACGTTTAACTGTTTTAGCAGCTTTTGGTACTTTTAATATTTTTGTACATTTTGATAATTTGTTGAACTGTTGTGAGCCGAACGTTTAAGTGCTTCAAGAAGCGAAATGGTACGTGCTTTAGGTGATAAAGTAGCAGCGATCCTAATTCTTGGTGAAACTGGACAAAATATTCATGCAGCAGAACGCATTTTCAATGAGAAGTTTCCCGATCGCCCCGTTTCGAGGACTTATTCAACGGAGCTTCTTCGTAAGTTTGAAACAACTTTTATTGATTAATGATGCGAAACGATCTGGCAGACCACAAATTTCTGATGAGAAAAAAATTGATATACTGGCAGAAGTAATAGTAATTCTACTTCTTCAACAACTCAGGTTGCATCTACCTGTGAAGTCAGTCGAAGTACAGTACACAGGGTGTTAAGAAAAAAGATCATCCATACAAATTAAAAATGGTTCATCAACTCTCAGACGACGACCCAGACCGAAGACTAGAATTTTGTGAAAATATGGAAACTGAATTTAACCAACAGCCAGACTATGTCAAAACAATTTGTTTTAGTGACGAAAGTACTTTCTATCTTAATGGAAATGTAAATACACAGAATGTGAGGTATTGGAGTGACGCAAATCCTCACCTGTTTCATGAAACACATACCCAATTTCCCCAGAAGGTGAATGTTTGGGCAGGTATCCTGGGAAACCACATCGTTGGGCCTCTTTTTTTAAATACTAATTTAACTGGTGAGGTTCATCTGGGGCTGTTGCAAAACGCAATAGAACCGTTAATCCTTGAAATTTTGGAAGATAATCCAGATGAATTCGGAAATTTGAAAATAACATTCCAACAGGATGGTGCTCCTCCACACTATTACGGTGCAGTAAGACTGTATTTGGATGAGGAGTATCGTGGTAGATGGATTGGACGACGAGGTTCAACGGAATGGCCAGCTCGATCACCGGACCTCACACCTTTGGATTTTTTCTGTGGGGGTACCTTGAATCGACGGTTTACGCCACTGAACCTGACAATATTGACGTTTTAAAACAACGTTTTCGCACACACATTTGCAAAAGTACGAGAAGAGTTTAAAAATAGGATATTTCACTGTCAGGAAGTGAATAGAAGTCACTTCAAGCAATTTCTTTAAGTAGATACTGATTCTTAAATCTGTAATTGATATCATACTGAATGGAATTTAAATTTTAATGTTTACTAATGAGCCATTAAAACTGCCATAAACACAAACAAAATTAGTATCATTGAATAGGTTTTTTCGATACCTTTTGAAAGAGGTGTCGCTTGCCGTAGGGTTCCATTTAAAATTATTGGTCACAATGGCCTTGTGACGTCATCTTTGACGATTTCGTCATCTATCATCACTAGTAGGGAAGTTTACAACCTTCAATATTCAGTTTCCAAATTTCACTTGTTTATGTATAATCGTTCCAAAAATGAGAGGGGGGGAAAGGACTTTTGAGAAGCACTGTATAAGTACCAATTCGGTGGAGCCGTATCAGTAGAAAATTAACCATATATAAAAACTTTTTAACAAAAAATTAAACCGACGGAATACGGAACTGAAAAGTAAAAAGTAAAATAAACCTTCTTAGTCTCAATAACTGAGCCCCTAAACTAATGTAAGTAACTAATTATGAGTCGACGCCAAACAAACAAGCAAATAAATTAGGTAAGGCGTAAAATGATGGCATCGAGTTGGGCGGTGACATTCTGATAATTTTTTTGAAGTAATTTAATGATCTTCGTTGATTGTTTGTTTGGCGCCTACTCAAAATTAGTTACTTACATTAGTTTAGGAGCTCAGTTATTGTGACTAAGAAGGTTTATTTTATTTTTTACTTTTCAGTTCCGTATTCCGTCGGTTTAATTCTTTGTTAAAAAGTTTTTATTTTTCCAATTTTTTGTGGCTGAAATCTACTAATTACTATCTGCTTGTTTTTTTTATTACTTCCAAAATACTTACTAACCCACTTTACTTCAACTATTACCAGTTAAATAATATGATTATCTACTTTCACTATTTGTTGTGATATAAATTATTTTTGTTGTTCTGGTTAGTTTATTTCATTACTTTGTTTATAATTCCATCCTCTCATAGAATATAATGATATTGTGATAATGACACTAGCGATCTGTCATTGTCAACTACATATGTGTGCCAAGGTTCACAAGTGAAAAATCAATTATTCCCTATTTTTCTACCCGTAAGGGTGGATAATTCCATTCGATATCCAAATTTGATCAACTATGAGGTATGCCCTATCTGATAAAAAAAAGAATCATCCAAATCGAAGATCCCAGTACAAAGTTATGCCTGATAGAATCGGTTAACGAACCAGAATTCAGAGGGTGAGTGATCAATATCCTCCATTTTGCTACACTTAACCCTTTCAATACGACTTTTTGTTTTTAGAGATGAAAATTAATAAATGTTGTAAATAATATCACTAGATATAGATAAGCACATATCAAAAATGCTCGAATTTTTAAACCACGTATTTTTGAAAAAAAATACTTGGGATGACTTAATCCCAACAGTAATGTAGATTGGGATAAATAAATCCCAACAGTACTTATAAATACATATATTTAGAAAAAACTCGATTAACATTTCAATAATGTTTCAAAATCGAGTATGGTATGGAGTAAAACACTCAATACAAAGCGGTACCAAACAACTTTGACATACAATTTGTGTTCTTTTTTCAATTTTATTTGATTGGCATCGGACACACCTTCTTCTGCCCCCTTTTGTTACAGGTAAGTGATCCCCTATATTGGCAAGACTCTTTTGGAGGGTCTTCCTTGCCTACGGGATTTTTTTGGGGAATTCTGCCAAACCCAAACTTATTAGGCTTTCTGCCACATCTATTACAAAATCTATATATGGAATCTTTTTTTATTAACTTCTGTGTAAATTATGTAGGCATTATAAACTGCAGTCATGAGAAGCCTGAAGAAAACTTTTTTCCACCATTTTCTGCTTTTTCTGTCGTGCTCATATAAAGTTATCATCTGATCTGCAAGATCTACTCCGCCCATGTTACAGTTATAAAAAACTATTGCTTCAGGACAATCAATTTCTTTAGACGTGCCATCTTTCATTTTTCTACGTACAACTCCAACAGTGCTGTCATGACAATTGCTCATCAAGCAAACATCTTGGGTATCTTTCCAACTAATTCCAAGAATGCCCTCTTCACAATCAACCATTTCACATTCTCCTCTTTGATCTAATTTTCCAAAAAATTTGGAAGTATTTATTCTTGTTCTAATAAATGACCCAAGAGCAGGGAAGCGGATTTTGTCTAATAACTTTACTGATGTGAAAAAACGATCAAAACATAAAACAACGTTTTTTTTTATCGTTTCCGAGAGCTTCAGAACAACTGCAAGTGTTCCTTCAACTACTTCATTCTCTTTACCACTATATATGCTTGTATCATATACATATCCAGTGGTTGAATCACATCTAGTCCAAAGCTTTATTCCCCTTTTGACGGGTTTCAGACTGGAGCGTCCTTTGAATTTCGCCATGGATTCATCTATTGACTGAAATGAGCTGTCAGTTCTGAACTTCAGGAATTTTTCCTGCAAACAGTTAACAACTTCATCGATGTAATAAATTTTCGGTGCATCATTTGGTTTTTCAGGTTGGTTGAAATACAATTTGGAAGATATTAGTAAAAACCTATCTCGTGATATATTCTTACTTATTACTTGATTGCTCAGAGATATATTTCTTGACCAATACATATGCATTGAGGGTACCCGATTGTATGACATCACAATACCACATCCCAATATGACCATCACTTCACCAGTGCAGGTGGGTTCCAATGTCTTCGACTTTTGCAAGTATATCCAAGCGTTGGTTAGTATAACTAGCAATTTGCATAAAAAGACTCATCGGAAACAATTTCAGGAAGCATTGTATGGCAGTTGCACCTCTGGAAATATTTGCAACTACAAGACCTGACTCTTCGGGTGGAATTGAGTATTTGGGTTGAAAATTCTCGACATTTACAGACCATTTATACTTTTCAGGGGTAGCTTTAGGGGTTGCTTTAGCTTGTCGAGAATTTGAATTATTGAGGGTGTCAATTTCATCTTCTTGCTCCGACTGGTCACCACTTTCATACAAGTCTTGAGGAGTTGTCTCTCTAGGATCATTCTCACAATCTGATTCATTATTGGAGCTTTCTTCATAGTCGGGATCCCTGCTATCGTCACTATCATGAAAAGGATCCTTATCATCAATTTCTGACAAGTTTTCTGCAATATATTCTAACTCTTTTGGGCGCAAGGCTCTCTTTCTAGATGAATTCATTCTGAAAAAGACAAAATTGCATGTGGTGTCGTGTAACACTACAGGGATAATTATATCCCAAAGGCCATTACTGCAGGGATCTATTCATCCCACCATCACAAAAACTGATAAAAACAACTCTTTTTTCTATGGAAACTCACCTGTATATCTATAACTACATTCACATAACTTGTAAACATGAAACTGCACTGAAACAATCATAAGTACTATCAAAATAACCAAGTATTGATAAAAAAACAGTAACAGCCACCTGTTCACAACGAAACTCTCCACAACACCAATTCTTGTCATGTAGCAATATAACAAAGAAATCAGATGCACTACGGTACGATATTATCCCATCCCCGTGCTTTTCAAATAACGCATTTGATTTACAGAAATTTGTGGAGTTTGCCTGGGACATATATATCCCCGCAGAATTGAAAGGGTAAAGGAGGGATTTCATCCTTTAAATTCGAAAGGGACCAATTTCGAAGTACACCCTATCCACTGAGAGAAGAATTATCGAAATCGGACGCCTCAGTGAAAAGTTATGCGTCATCATACATAAAAAAAAAATGATAAAAAAAATTAAATATACGCGTCGAATAGAGAACCTTCCCCTTTTTGGTTTCGTCGGTTAAAAATTGGTACGCACTGCAATTGTTCATAATTAGAATTATTTGGGAACACTTCTCGATGATTCTATATAACATTGACATAATTACATGGAATGGTTTGTTCTAAAACAGGTTACATCGATCGATCAACCTCAAGATATTTCACAACAAACTGATATAACATTGAAGGCGACAAAAGCACAATCACAGAAGGGATCAGAGGCACGAATCACTTAAACACCGTGTATGGTCTGTAATTGTAGTTTACTGAATAATCACAAGAAACGATGTCGGCGCCATCTGAAACTCTAGATAACTCCCTTTAACAAGTGGGCTGGTGTTGCCCCAGTTTGTCCCAATATTTTACAGGTATAAGTGAATTCACCATCGTTTTTAGACATCTTAGTATGTATACAGGGTGATTCAAAAGTAATTTGACAAACTTCAGGAGGTGATTCCTCACAATATTCTGATATGGATTGTCTGAATAAATATATGTCTGGAAACGCTTCGTTTCCAAGATACAGGGTGTTTTATTTTTATTTTAGTTTTTTTCAAATTACTTTTGAAATACTGACCTCAATTGAACGAAAATTGGTATTGAGAGGTTTTTTGAGGTGTAAAATTCGAACCTGATGTTATTAATGCTCTTACTCGTAGAGGGCGCCACCTACACGTCTTCCTCTTTTTTGAAGATTCATAATTTTTTTGAACCTACTTCTAGCACATTCTACAGTAGAAAAATATCTCTATTATATCTACGTAAAAAAGCTTCCCTTGTTACAAGTCGCTATAAGCAACTGTTTTCTAGATATTTGGACTAGAAAATTTCAAGTCGATTATTTGATAATCGATGCGTGTTGACAAGTTATTACCATTATTTTGCATTATTCACGAGGATGGTTAGGAAATTAATTTGACGTTTGAGTAAGTAGTTCTGGTAATTACATATTATGTGACAGTTAAACGTTTTGTGGTTTTGTTGAAGTTTATGTAAGTTTTAAAACACTTATTTTGAAAACATTTATTATTTAAACAATCATGCTCATTTAGCCGATATGCATTTCGTTTATGGCCTTGCGGATGGCAATGTGCGCGAAGCAAGACGTATTCACCAGGAGCGATTTCCTAATAGAGTACTGCCTCCAGCTCCAACATTCACCAGTCTCCACCGTCGTTTGGCAGAAACAGGTAGCTTTAAGAGGGCAGCTGATATTATTGAAAGACCACGAGCAGTCCGAACCCCAGAATTGAAAGAAGCTGTTTTGAACGCTCTCGAGGAGAATCCAGAAACAAGTACAAGAATAATTGCTGAAGCTCTCAATTCTACTCAGTGCACAGTTTGGAGAATTATCCACAATCAACAATTTTATCCATACCATATTCAAAGGGTACAAACTCTTATGCCACGAGACTTTCCCCAACGCCTTACTATGTGTCAATGGTTTCTGAGAAAATTGGCTGGAAATGCTCAATTTTTAAGATATGTACTCTTCACGGACGAAGCAAACTTCTCCCGAAATGCTTTCACAAACTTTCATAACAACCATGTTTGAGCTCTGGAAAATCCGCACGAAGTTGGTGAAAGACATTATCAGTATCAATTTTCTGTAAATGTATGGGCGGCAATAATTGATAATTACTTGATAGGTCCTTTCTTCCTTCCGTTCCGACTGAATGGCGCAATGTACCATAAGAAATTCGTATCCACATGTGGTTTATGCATGATGGGGCTCCGACCCATTTTAGCGTTGTAGACAGGGAATTCTTTAACACTGTCTATCCAAAGCGATGGATCGGTAGGAGTGTAGAAGAACCTAACCAGCGTGGGCACCAGGGTCCCCAGATCTAAACCCGCTAGATTTTTATTTTTGGGGACATTTGAAGTCTCTAGTTTATAAAACCCCAGTAGCGAACGAGGAAGATCTGAGAAACCAAATAGTAGACGCCTGTGAAACAATAAGAAACACACCAATAATTTTTGAGTGGGTACGAGATTCAATGACTGGAAGACTGAATGCCTGTATCTTCGTTGAAGGTGGACACTTTGAACAATTTATTTGAATACAATTTAGTTTCCTTTATTTTATTTTATTCTAAATAATAATAATTCCTTGAAATAAAATGGTGATATTTCTTTCAAATTTTATTGAAACAAATACAGATTTTTCACCTTCGATACAAAATCAACTAAAGGAATAGAATAGGTGGCGCCCCCTACAAAAAACCAAACCTACTTACTTAAACGTCAAATTCATTTCCTTAACATTCTTGTGAAAAATGTAAAATAATGGTAATAACTTCAACACGCATCGATTATCAAATAATCGACTTGAAATATCTAGAAAACGGTTGCTCATAGCGACTTGTAACAGGGGTAGCTTTTTCACGTAGATATGATAGAGGAATATATTTTTTTACTGAAAAAAGTGCTAGAAGTACGCTTAAAAAATTATAAATCTTCAAAAGAGAAAAAGACGTGTGGGTGGCGCCCTCTACGAGTAAGAGCGATAATAACATCAGGTTCGAATTCGACACCTTATAAAAATCCTCAATACCAATTTTCGTTCAATTAAAGTCAGTATTTCTAAAGTTATTTAAAAAAACGAAAATAAAAATAAAACTTTAAAACCCTGTATCTCGGAAACGAAGCGTTTCCGGACATTAATTTATCCGGATGATTCATATTAGAATATTGTAAGGAACCACCTCCTGAAGTTTGTCAGAGTACTTTTGAATCACCCTGTATATGAGTGTCATAAAATGTTGTTGTCTATCAAATACAAAAATAAAGATTATTAATATTGAAATATCATCGTAAAAACGTATTCTCCAATTATTTTCAAAGTATCTTCTGAGTATTCAATAGCCAACGCGTATCACACTTTCTGGGGCAGTAGCAACATCAACGAAAGGGAGGAACAATCTGGATATATAAAATGTGAAGAACGAACCAACCTTCTTCACAAAAAACAGTTGACGTAATTTCATCACACAATGGAATGTGCCTGAAGGGGAGAGTTGTTCCGCCCCACAGACACATACATTTAAAAATGAGGAGCAGATTGAGAGGTCAAATAATCCAATGTGATACTATACTTGAAACTGACCTAGAAGCAACACTGCTGAAAGTGACCAGAGAAGCCGAGATCACATCAATTTTAGCCAGACTCTCCTTTGGGAAAAATGGGAACTAAGACCACACATGTCTACTCTCGTTTCGGATTCGGACGTCCATCGTCTTGATGGATTTTGAAAGGTTTTTACGACGTTTCGAATGCTTGTATCTAGTATTCACCTGAAGACGATTGCAGATACAAGCATTCGAAACGTCGTGGAAACCTTTCAGATCCATTAAGACGATGGACGTCCGAAACGAGAGTAATCAAGTTACCACATCATTTACAACCTTCGAACAAGACCACACATGATACACTATAGTGGAGTAATAAAATTACTGATAAAAAAAAAATTTAGAGACGAGCTTCTATTTAAACCGTAAACTAAAACGTATAAAATAAATTTAAGTCATCGCTGACAATGATTTAATTATTTTTTGTTGAATTATTTGGTTTCAAAAAGCTTGTCGCGCGAAGTGTTCATAAAAGTAGGTACCAATTAATTTGCTTGGGCAGTGATTAGTTGGTAAGTAAGAACTTGTCGGAGTGTTCGATTTTTACAAAGTATTCATGAAAGTAGATTGCAATTAATTTTATTGGACAATGAATGGTTGGTAAGTAACAACTTGTTGAAGTATTAATTTAATTACAATTCGTTACAGTTATACATCTGATTATATTCTACCTCCCATTCAGGGTCGTACCCTGAGCCGATCTTTGGAAGGAGAATGAAGCCCTCTGGATAGGCCACTGCTTCAATTCATACTGCGAATTCATTTGGACAGAAATCCCTTCGATGAAAAACATATGACTAATATTCTGAATATTATTGTTATTGGCAATAGTGCATAACTTTCAAAACGTGTAATATTATCATTTTGGGAAAGAAAAAGTGTCACGAAAAGTAAAATTGTCGGCGAATAATACAGTAGAACAAAAATATACACAATATGTTCATCAGAAAATAACCATTTTTATATACATACCTGGTGCAAATAGTAATCCTTCACCAAAAATATCTTTTGCAGACTCAAAAGTGGGTTCTCTCTTTAGACAAACTGGTAGGAGAATTTGAAAATGTTTGGGTTCAGATACGCAATACCACAATCGAACACCCAACCAAAATCTGAATAATCCCGGATAACTATCACACGTATTAATCATGGTGCTGAAGTAAGCTGAAAAAAAAAACGATGGTAGAAATACGATAAATGGGGATCCCATTGATAATTTATAAAATTCATTATTATATTATTAAAATAATGAGGAATGCTTTTTCGATATATATATATATATATATATATATATATATATATATATATATATAGAGAGAGAGAGAGAGAGAGAGAGAGAATATGAGAAATCTGTTACGAATCCAAGAGAGATCACCATCCGTCTACAGCCTGTTTCATGGTTTCCCAATCATCAGGACGGTCTGTGGTCTCTTTCAAATTCGTATCATATATCTCGTGGAGTTATTACCTATCGGCCATTTGAAAATGACCACCATTCACTTCTTGAAAATAAGCAAGTTGATCTTGGAATTCACGTACAACATTTTGTAGGATCTCAGGGGTTATGTTGTTAATTTCTTCCGTTATCCTAACTTTCAAATCTGCAATATTGTCTGGTCTATCGAAATATACTTTTTATTTTTAATAGCCCCATAAGAAATAATCAGGTATTTTCTCATCTGTTTTGCTGAACGTCAGGAAAAAGTCGTTCAAGACCCCAAAAAAATATTCACAAAACCCACATAAATAATGTAATGTCAATCTAGTAGACTACTGTTATTTTGATATTTATAAGTTGCTGCTAATCAATCAATCATGCTTTATTGTCCAAGAAGTAATTCTTATTGACAAAGTAAGTGTAATTTTATAGAGTCAGAAATATTAAGGATATAAAATTATATGAAATATAATGAACAATCATTATAGAGTTAAAACATATGTACCTAAACGAATATAAATGAAACATTACAGAAAAATATATCAAACATTACAGATATATGAATAAATAAAGCAATACAGATAAGTAAGCAACGGAAATACTAAGCTTTAAAATTCATCAATGTAATATTCCTTCAAGTCATAGTAGGCTCTTTGCAGAAATACCTCTTTAACTGATTTCCTGAACTTTTTTAAATTTGTTATTTCCCTGTAGTACATTGGGAGGTGGTAATATATTTTCTTGCTCTCATATATCAAAGAAAATTTTGTAATTGCTAATTTTGGTATTGGCAGGGGTAGATCCCGACTTCCTCTTGTATGGTATCGTCTGTCATTATTTACTGCTGTATTAGAATACTTTTTGTGTATTAGACACACGGTTTCCAAAAGGAACAAACAAGGTACAGTTAGAATTTTCTGACTGATGAAAAGTGGTTTGCAGTGATCTTGTGATTTTGCCTTACATATGTATCCGACAGCCCTTTTTTGCAAAACGAATACTGAATTTAGTAGTTGCTGACTACATAAGCCCCAAAAGGCAATTCCATATCTCAAATGGGACTCGATCAAGGAAAAATACACAATTCTGACTGAGGATTGATTGAGTTCATTGGAAACAACTCGAACTGCATAACAGCCAGAAGCTATTTTTTTGCATAAGTTCTCTACATGCTTATCAAATTTTAATTTTTCATCTATAAATACCCCTAAAAACTTTGTGTGAGTTTTGTTCACTATAGCGTGATTTTCTATAAGTAAGTCGTCGAAACTGAACTTGAAGCAGACTATGTTTGTTTTATTTGTGTTGAAACATAAGGAGTTTGAATCACACCACTGTTTAATTTTATAGAGATCAAAAGTTATGTTTTCTCTGAGATTATCTTCATTTGTCCCACGCCAAAGGATGGTGGTATCATCTGCAAAAAATGTGAACTTCCCTTTGATGTCAACGGTTACCAGATCATTCAGATAAAGCAGAAAAAGAATAGGACCCAGAACCGAGCCTTGTGGTACACCTGTTGTGTTATTCTCCATGTGCGATTTATTTCCTTGGAGTTTGACTACTTGTTTCCTGCCTGTTAGATAACTGGAAATCCAGTTATATGACAATCCTCTAAAGCCATAGCACTGAAGTTTAAATAACAGTGTTCCATGGTTCACGCAGTCGAACGCTTTAGAGAAATCGCAAAACACTGCCCCAATAGCTTCGTTATTATTTAAACCAATATACACATCTTCCAGAAAAGAGAAGATTGCATCGCCTGTGTTTTTATAGGTTTGGAATCCATATTGAGATTCGTATAGGATGTTATGATGACTTAAGAAGTTCAATATTCTCTTTTTAACAAGCTTTTCAATTATTTTTGAGATTGTTGGAAGCAATGATATAGGCCGGAAGTTTGATGGATCATTCATTTCGCCACCTTTATGGAGAGGAATGACTATTGCTAGTTTCAGACATGAAGGAAATCTGCCAGAACGAAATGATTTATTGATGGCCTCCACAAGAATATTTAAAGCGTATTCTGAGAGATTTTCTAAAATTTTAACTGATATTTCATCATAACCAGATGATGTTTTGTTCTTTATTTCATTAATAGTTTGCTTCAGTTCGTATATGTCAGTATCAAATAGGTGAAAGTTATCTGGAATATTTATATTTTTCATAAACTCGGTTGGATGGATTGTCGGTGGTAATTCTGATGTTATTTTTTGTGCTATCGTACAGTAGAAGTTGTTTAACACGTTAGGATCTATATCCGCATTAGAAGGCAATATATTACTTTTACCACGTAAATTATTTATTATAGCCCAGTTTTCTTTTGTTTTATTTTCAGCCTTATATAGTTTATCTTCAAAATATCTTTGTTTGGCAAGCTTTATCAGCTTTCTGTAAATCGTCCTGTATGTATTGAAATATGATATGAAAAATCCATCAGTTATGAATTTTTTAATAGTATGTAGTGATCTCAAGTTTGTTGCCGATTTTTTTATACCTTGAGTTATCCAGGGCTTTTTATTTTTATTTTTGATTTTGATCTTTTTTATTGGAAAACACTTTTCGAATATATCTCTTAGGTAGTTTTGGAACATGTTGATTGAATCATCAAAGTTCAACACGTCAGCCCATGGTGTTATATTGCATAGGTTTCTAAATGATTCGTAATTCGTCTTGCTATATATTCTTCCGTATCTAAATTTACTTCTTTCATTTATTGTTTGGAGCGACATTTCGAAGATAAGAGCTTCATGGTCTGAAAGGCCTGCGGGAACAGTTTTACAGCTAATATTCTGTTTTTCCAAATTTGAGCAGATATAGTCAATGATAGTGGCTGAATACATGGTTATTCTTGTATGTTCATTAACATGCATGGTCAAGTTTAGAGAGGTCAGTAAGTTATGTAGATCGTGTTTTACCAAACACTCTTCATCATCATAATTAATATTAAGATCACCTGTGAGTACAATCTTTGCGTTAATTGGTGGGTTTGATAGAAGAATTTCAAGTTTACTCAAAAAGTTTTTAACATTGGAATTTGACGATCGGTAAACGCAAATTATATAGATATTGTTCTTTTTTTCATGTACCAAAGAGAATTCAAATTCATTTTCTGCTAAAAGAAAGTCATACTTATCAATATTCAGTAATATAAGGTCATTGAGTATTTTTTCATTGGCTAGAATCATAGTTCCACCATATGCCGAGTTACTTCTGCAATATTTGGCTACTATGACATAATTTGGAATATAACACGGTTCGTCATCCCTTAGCCAGTGTTCAGTAAGAAGAACGAAATCTGGCATATTCTGTGTTTCAAGGAAAATCAAAAGTTCATCAGTTTTGTTTCTTACTGATCGGATATTAAGTGATAATGAAGATAGAGTAGTTTTGATATTGGCGCTTTGTGTTTTGATTCTAAGTTTCTTCTCAGTTGGTAAAATTATGTGTGCTTCAGTTCGCTCTGAGGTATTCGCGTGTATAAAAAATCACTATTTACATTTTGGTTGATCAAATCCATATTATTTTCGACTTCTTGAATTTCTTGGGCAATTGGTATTACGTACCCATGGTCAGCGGTGGAACTCGTAGAATGGTCCAGTTGGGGTGTAAGTTGAGACAGTCTAGGATGAAGATAACTTTTTCCATCTTCACAAGATGACGGCTGGTTTTCTTCAATTGGTATAATAATTTGCATGTTTTGGATACATTTGGGTGTTGACGATTTGTTATGTGTTCCATTGTGTGTATTGTGTTGGTCGTTTGTGGCAGGAGTTATTTGCGCTGCATCAAGGTATGTTTCAATGTGACTCAAAATGGCCCTACATATGAACCATTTTGCCGATTTCTTCAGTTGACGACCATCTCTGTTGTAATTCCTCCTCTGGATTATCCCGTTGCATTCCAGTATACTAATAGATTTGTTAGCTTTGTGAAAACATTTCTTAGTGCTAAGTTGTTGTTATATATCACTCCGTTCGTTCGTTAAAATTTAGATGTTCTGTTAGTGATTAAGGAGAATCCTTTTAAAGTTCAATTGGTTCAGGAGTTAAATGAAGATGATCCTGATAGAAGGCAACAATTCTGTGAACTGATGATGGACAGAATGAAAGCAGATTTTGAGTTCATAAACAAAATTGTTTTTTCCGATGGGGCTACTTTTCATCTGAATGGAACGGTTAATAGACAAAATTGTAGATATTGGAGCAGAGATAATCCTCATTGTGAGGCTCACACACAATATCCTAAAAAAGTGAAAGTTTGGGCTGGTATCATTAACAACGAAATTATTGGCCCTTATATTTTTTATTGCACTTTTAATGGTGAGGTTTATCTTGATTTTTTGAAGAACTTTTTACAGCCTACATCAACAATAATTTTTCCCGATGTCAATGATCCAAATGCAATAGATAGATAAATTTGGTACAAACGAGGCCTCATTACAAACGTATTTATTGTTATAGATTATTTGAACGAAGTTTTTCCCAATTGGAAGACGTGGAACGATTGAATGGCCGTCTAGATCCTCCGATTTGACTCCTCTCGATTACTTCTTATGGGGTTATGTTGAATCAAAAGTGTATTTCAATAGACCAGACAATATTGCAGATCTAAAAGTTAGGATAACGGAAGCAATTAACAACATAACCCCTGAGGTCCTACAAAATGTACCAGAATTCCAAGATCGACTTGCTTATTGTCAAGAAGTGAATGGTGGTCATTTTGGACATTCAATTTAATTGTGAAATAAATTGAAAAATACTTCCTGAACATTATGTCACATTATTTCCTTCATTCTACGTAAAGTTTCAAAATTTTACATTTTCAAAATAAATTTTCTCAGTTATGATTGCACCAAATTTGAAAAACTTGATATTGCTGAACAGAGAATGAAAATACCTGTCGAACAAGATGTCACATGACCCCCCTTCCATTTAAAATTATCGAGGGGGTGCTCATATTTCAGAGGGAATGTAAGAAGGGAGTAATATTTTCATACTGGAAATTGTCAAATTGACAATAGAAATCGACCTGTTCTGGTTTTTCCAAACAAAGACATTATAACGCTAAAAATGAATATATTCCTTACCTATGGAAGGCACTGTATATACAGTGCGGCTTTCAATAGCCCTCCCCCCTGTTAACTTTTGAAAGGTTCGACAAGTAACAATGAAAAAAAAAAGAAGTATGATATCACCGATACTACTTTTTGAAAAAGACATTCAATTCTCTTTCCAAACATCTCATTTTGTTGATATGTGACTCTTTGCGGCATTTTATGCCCCCCCCCCCTCCCTTATAACTTTTGAACGGTTTGGCGTGATGTCACCGATACTACTTTTTGAAATTAAAGAATTGTGATTGCCCGATAAATGACGCGTAGGGGCACATCAACTTCAAAATTTCAAATAGCATGGTGGGTCAGGTGGTCCATCGTTGAAAAGATAGTTCAATATTTTTTTTCCAACCATCTAATTAGTGCTTTACTGATTTTGTTCTTGTTTGTTTTAGGTAAATTCCCAAATGGTCCACAAACGTTTCAGGACACCCATTCGGAGATCTATAGATGCCAGTGATCGAAAGTAATTTTTTTTAGGAGTTGTTATTTCCAGTTCAATACATTTACAGTCACTAATACATATTCACGATTTTACTAGTATAATTATACTGACTTAGGATACATATTATAACTACATTTCTATTTCTGCAACCTCCACTATATAATAAATAAATCATATCCATCTAAAGAAAATAAATTTGGATCCTGGAGCTGAAATATTTCACTAAGAACGATACAATCAAAAATAATTTCACACTCTCTGAGCAATAGCGAGATTTTATTTTGTGTAACTTCGGATATTCTGATGCAATACATTGGAATATTTTTCACGCTTTATTTATAATAATAATAAAGCGGCTTTATTCATCATTTCAAATTCTACATATAACAAAAGAAAAATACAACAGTATCAATTAATAGAGAGAAGGTGAACGATGAAAAGGCGGAGTGTCAGCCACAAAAAAGATAAAAATAAAAAAAAAAACAAATAAAACAAAAAGAAAAGTATTAAATAAGATAAAATCGTCACAAATAATCTACTAAAACATATAACAAAATGAAAAAAGTTAATAATAAAGTTCGTTACTGTTTTATACCTTATTGGTTAGTGATTCTCAACATGTCAAAACATATATCAGAAGCGGGATCTATTAACTTAAGAACAAAAACTGGCTATTCTTTAGCTGAAGTTTCAGTCTCTTTTTGAAATTACTCAGTGTGTACAGTCTGAATTCATTGGGTAACTGGTTGTACAATTTGGCAGCATTGTATGGAAAACATCTTGTGTACATTGTAGTGGAGTGAGGAGGAATGACAAGAATGTGTCTAGAAAAATCGAATTAAACGGTTTTCTTCACATAAAGGATTCAGAATAAAACATTTGCATTCAATGTCCATTGATATTATATGGAAGTATGCATGGATTTTCAGGTGAATATCATTCAACGTTCTGCGTGGTATTTGCCAGGAAAGTAGTTGTTTTTCACCTGAGATCTACCATTTTCTGGTTCAATTTTATATTGAATCCTTTATGTGAAGAAAACCGTTTAATTCGATTTTTTCTATTCATTCCACTTCACATGGCACTTATCTTTCACTATATGCTAGACGGGCTTGCCACTCCTACTGAGAAGGAATCTTTTATTTAGAAACCTATCGAGGTGGGAGATTTAGGAGTGTTTCTTTCTGTCACTAGGTACCACCAGTTGAAGTTTATCTTTTCCGGCGTACCTATAGGTGTTACAAGCTCGATGATGGTTTGTTTACGTTGTGTCTCACTTCAGCCAGAGTTCTTTGGACCTTTGGCTGGTTGACTACTCCGTACTGATGAGGGCCAAGAAGCCTGAAACCGGTATGCGGATTGTTAGGTGAACACGACATAAATTAAACATAATCGAGCTTATCAGAAAGAAACATTTGCATTCAATGTCCATTGATATTATATGGAAGTATGCATGGATTTTCAGGTGAATATCATTCAACGTTCTGCGTGGTATTTGCCAGGAAAGTAGTTGTTTTTCACCTGAGATCTACCATTTTCTGGTTCAATTTTATATGGAATCCTTTATGTGAAGAAAACCGTTTAATTCGATTTTTCTATTCATTCCACTTCACATGGCACTTATCTTTCACTATATGCTAGACGGGCTTGCCACTCCTACTGAGAAGGAATCTTTCATTAAAAACCTATCGAGGTGGGAGATTTTCGGAGTGTTTCTTTCTGTCACTAGGTACCGCCAGTTAAAGTTTATCTTTCCCGGCGTACCTATAGGTGTTACAAGCTCGATGATGGTTTGTTTACGTTGTGTCTCACTTCAGCCAGAGTTCTTTGGACCTTTGGCTGGTTGACTACTCCGTACTGATGAGGGTCAAGAAGCCTGAAACCGGTATGCGGATTGTTAGGTGAACACGACATAAATTAAACATAATCGAGCTTATCAGAAAGAAACATTTGCATTCAATGTCCATTGATATTATATGGAAGTATGCATGGATTTTCAGGTGAATATCATTCAACGTTCTGCGTGGTATTTGCCAGGAAAGTAGTTGTTTTTCACCTGAGATCTACCATTTTCTGGTTCAATTTTATATTGAGTCCTTTATGTGAAGAAAACCGTTTAATTCGATTTTTCTATTCATTCCACTTCACATGGCACTTATCTTTCAAGAATGTGTCTATTCCGTGTTCTGAGGTCATTCAGTGCTGAAAACGTCTTCAATTTTTCATAAAGGTATTTAGGAGTTTTCGTTATGAGAACTTTGTAAGTTATTGATAGTAGGTGTAGATTCCGAAATCGTTCAACCTCAGCCAACTAGAGTTATTGCATTCCGTACTTATGTGGTCAAATTTCCGAATACCGAAGGAGAATCGAATGCCCGAATTTTGTATTCCTTGCAGACGATACTGGTCGGACTTCAGGAGGGCTGGTCCGTAGACGCTTTCACAATAAGACAGCTTGGACGTTATCAATGATTCGCATAAATAAAGCTTCAAGTGCTTGGAAAGCAAATGTCTGTTAGGAAAGAGTTGTCTAAGGATGTTGAACGATAGCTCACATGTTTGATGAATCTTAGCTCAGAGTCGAGCCACAATCCTATATTTTTACATTCTTTGACTATAGGAAATATATCACACCGGATTTTTATTTTCATATCTTCACCAGCACTTTCCACTTTCTTTTTCGAACCCAATAACATGATCTGTGATTTTTTTGAATTCTACCGTAAATTATGGGCAGTGAAAAACTCGTACAATTTATTCAAATCTTCATTTAAATTATTTTGTGTTTCGTTGTGTTGCAGAGCATTGAAAGATAAATACAGTTGAGTATCATCGGCCTAGTGATGAATTTGAGCAAAGTCAATAATTTCAAAAAAATCGGAAATGTATAAAGAAAACAGGAGTGGCCCTAATATAGATCCTTGGGGAACACCGTAAGCCACCGATAATGCATCAGACTCAATACCTTCTAAGACGACGCGCTGGGTACGATTGCATAGATAATTTCGTATGAATTCTACAGCTCCATTTGAGAAGCAAAGTACCTAAGTTTGAGACAAAGTATAGAATGATCCAGTGTATCGAAGGCCTTACTGTAATCTAATTAAACCAAACAAACAGGAGACTTCACCATTATCCGCGGCCTTAAAAAGATCATCCGTTATGATCAAAAGAGCGGAAGTAGTGCTATGACCAGTACGAAAACCAGATTGTACAGGTGTGATTATTTGATGTGTGTAACTGTAATCTGCCATTTGATCTTTCATTATCATTTCAAGAGTTTTGGAAAGGGACGGCAGGATGCTTATAGGTCTTAGATCGGAGATCTCGGTGAAGGAATTGCATTTAGCAAAAGGAATAATTTTGGCGTGTTTCCAATTCGAAGGAAATATGTTCATTTTCATTGCGGTATTGAAAATTAAAGTTATGTCTTCGATTAAATGAGACTGTACCAATTTTATCATATATCATATGAAGATTTCATCTGTTCCAACTGCATTACTTTTTATCTTATTCAGATATTCATTTACCGTTGCTGAAGATATATTTTTGAAAGTGAATACAGGATCATTAACTTGATTTTTATATTTATCGAGAAGGGAAAGTAGTATATCAGATTTTTCTGGGTGCGTTATACGATTGAAGTGACAATTCATTCTATTAATGTTTCTCAGTTGGTCTGGAAGACAAGGCATTGCCTTCTGACAGTTAAACTTATTATAATGTGACGTGTTATCATACTCAATGGTATTGATAGGAATTGTAATCTCTAATAACTGGATCCATGCTATATAGGTACCAACGTGTGAAATAACTAAAATTTAATTTATTAATATTCTAATAATTAACCTCTTAAAACATAATTTTCTAACAATTTTTCTGGTCATCTTGTTTAATTTTTTTTAAGTACCTTTTTTACGCAGTCGGGTTTTAGATTTTTTTAATTAACGTTTTTTTTGTCCATTACATCCGGAAAAAACTTCTTGATTATGCAGAGATTTGACACAGTGAATTTTTTCCTAGAAAGTCGTGCTGGTGCTTATATACCTATACCTTCTTCATTGTAAGTGCTGGTATGCCAGACAGGAATTATCTGTATGACTTGGAAAAAGGATGGTCTGTAGGATATTTCAGAAATCTTACCATTTGGATGTTTCACGAACTTATAAAGACATCCTATTAGAGGAAAAGCGAATGGTCCAGGCAATTTGCTGGAAGATTCATACATTTTTCTTCTGCTCCATAGAAACTGCGCATACCAAAAAAGTAGAATGAACAATAATGTAGTCAATAACAGATCCAGTGTTTTTCCATAATTCTCAGTATTTGTTACTGTTGGTAAGTCCATTTTTTATCGTGTTTCATCTATGACTTCAGCTGACGGATCTGAAAATTAATCAATTTCAAATATCAGTCGTTCTATGGAAATCAATACGCTAGACGAGTTGAAAAGTCGTTAATTAGAGAGAAAAAATATAATTCAATGTTAGTTAACCTCCATGGTCTACTATCAACTACTTCAATGCCTGGTCAAAAAGATTATTTTTCGATTCAAATAAAAATATCCCCAGGTTGTTTTCATAATTTTGAATTGTTGATAGTGTTCTGAAGTGATGGGTTATGTTGTTGATTTCTTCCGTTATCCTTACATTCAAATCTGCAATATTGTCTGATCTATTGAAATATACTTTTGATTTTAAATAACCCCATAAGAAATAATCAGGTATTTTTTTATCTGTTTTGCTAAACGTCAGGAAAAATCGTTCAACACACCAAAAAATTATTAACAAAACCCACATGAATAATGTAATGTCAATCTAGTAGACTACTGTTATTCTGATATTTATAAGTTGCTGACACACGTCAGTGTATTGAAAAATATGTGTGTATTTGATTCAACTATGGCTCATTTATCCGAAACTAAAAGAATAGACATTTTAATCATGATTGAATGTGGTAATAAAACAAGAACTACAAAGGAAGTTTGTGAAATGTTTAATAATAAATACCCTGGTCAATACGTCTCACAGTCTACAGCTAACAAAATATAAACAAAATTTCGTGAAACTGGACATGTAAAAACCATTCAAAACCAGGTCGAAATGTTATGTTGGATGAGGAAAAAAAGTTAGATATACTGTTAGCGATTGGGGAGGAGCCGCGTATGACAAGTAGACAACTTGCCGTCGACAATGATGTAAGTAAATCATCGATATCAAGAGCTTACCATGAAGAAAAATACCATCCTTATAAAGTTCAGTTGCTTGAGGAGTAAAATGAGGATGATCCTGATAGAAGGTAACAATTCTGTGAACTGATGATGGACAGAATGGAAGCAGATTTGCAGTTCATAAACGAAATTGTTTTTTCTGAGGAAACTACTTTTCATTTAAATGTAACGGTTAGATATTGGAGCAGAGAAAATCATCATTGGATGTGTGACGCTCACATACAATATCCTCAAAAAGTGAATGTTTGGGCTGGTAACATTAACAACAAAATTATTGGCATTCATTTTTTTGAAGGCACAGTTGATGGTGAGGTTTATCTAGATTTTTTTATGAATTTTTTACAGTCTACAGTAAAAATACTTTTTCGTGACGCCTGAAACAATTAACAAAATATTCTCGCGCGCACGCGTATTTGCTTTAAATTTCAGCCACCGACAGTCAAAGACCAAGGACGTATCCAGGGGGGTCCAGGCGGTGTAGACCCCCCCCCCGAAAATGTTATAGAGATTAGAAAAAACACACATAGACCAATCAATAGAGATTTTTTCTGGACAAAAATACTACCAGGAAACCGACTGTGCCATCATACGAAAGATGGTCCGTAGTTATATCCTGTTATGTTTCTTACCCCAAACTGTCATTGCTAAATTTGTTAGGGTGAGTGCACCAATAGTTGACCAATTGAGAGCTTCTTTCAAAAAAAATACTTATAGATACTACAATATAAATTTTCATGAAACCCAAAAAAATATACAAGAAGAACCAAGGTTTGGGATTCTTAATATCCTGTACAAATAGCGGTAAAATGGAGTTAAGAGGATATATGAGTCAAAATAGTCATAAATCACCAGTGATTGACCAGCACACTGAACGAAATTTTGTACGTGAAATTAATGAACGGTGGTCGTCAATTTTTTCAACATTAATATTACGAATCGATGACTTATACAATGATTTCTGATCATAGACTTCATTGATTCAATGAACACTAAACGTTGCTTTTGCAAAACCAAACATTATCTTCTAGAATACGCGCCAAATTAATGCTGCCTGACCATAGAACAATCACCCCAAACATTAATATTACGGAAAGGTCTCATGTGCGCACTTAATTTTGACGCCAATTCTTCATTTGCTGATACCTCAGGTTTTATTTGTTCAGTCGACGTTAAAAAGTTGAAAGGGGTGGATAGCGTTCCTGTGACGTTGTGAAATTGTGCTAGATTAAAGGAATACACAACTCAAAGCATTTTAGAAAGGTGAGTCTTCAAGTCCTGTAATTTTGCGATACTTGTTTTTACAATTCTTACGATTTGTTAATTTTGAATTACTTAATTTCAGGAATATTATCGAACCAAAAAAAGAGGGAAGTTATACAATAAATGCTGTAATAAAACAAAAATACTTCGCAGAAAGCCCCGAACAAACCAACTGCTAAGGAGTCTCGGCTGAAACAAGACTTCGGTAATGAAAATTATTTATACCAAAACGTAAAACAATGGCCTCGATTTTTCAACACGTCACATGTAAACTGAATTCTGGCACACAATAATATAATAATTGATAATCTGAATGGCAGTAACTTTTCCTTTCATTAGATACTTATCAAATAGTAACGCATTATTATTACGTAGTTCCAGAAAATGATGCGGAGGCTTGTCTAACAGCATTGAAGTACGGAAACTTATCAGCCGAAGAGTTCGACAGTCACTGGAAAGCTTGTGCAAAATATAGGCTCAATGATATCAAGATAATGCCAACCAGTGCTGAAGTTTTTAAAAAATGGCCTTTTTTTACAAAAAACCATATGGATATCGCCTGGTGAGTATTTAAGAAATTATAAAAAAATTCTTACTTAATTAACAAACGAATCGCCAAATTTACATTAAATGTCAAAATTTTGAATGTAATAACAAATGATAATGCCAGGGTGGGGTTTGGTTTCACAGTGGAGGGTGGGAGAGACACTTTACCTGAAAGTTAGGTTACAAACAACCGCAGTACAAAATATTAGAGGAAACTATTTTATACGAAAGCGTATGATATGGTATGATATGAAGCATGTAATTTTCTACCCTACTTAAAATATTCTTATAACTATATTTTTTTGTGAGTAAATATACAATTTTTCTCAATGGATGCGCATGAAATGTCTTTCCTGTCCTCGAATTCACGAACTTGTTGCGATAATACCTATTTTTATAAGGCTTCCAACACATTATTTATTGAAATTTTTTCAGGTTGATCTAGATTACGAGATTGCTTTTGGAAATGGGGAGTTGCTTTTGGAATATTTGGGAGAAAAACGTTTCTCCACGTCAAAATCGGGAATCGCTGACCACGCCTGGACTGAGCACCATCGAGTTCCATGGAACGACGCAAGTGTTCTACATAGAGAGGAGCATTGGTTCAAACGAAAGTTCAAAGAGGCCGTGGATTTATTGATAAAAAAAACAAGTTTTGATTTTCAAACAGAATCTTATAAAAGATTGATAATTTTTTAATTCAAACTTTTTCCAAAAATACTAGTTTTTCAACAAGTTGAAACTTCTTCACACGGGTTTGGACTACAGTTTCCTTCAATTTCCGTATAACTTTTATATTGCTTTACTTCAGTCTCAATATTAATTTTTTGTTTTTCTCGCATTTCAGTATTACTCTCAGTTTTTTCTTAGAACAGTTTCATTATCATTATTAGTTTCATTTTCCAATTCTATATCAATGTGTTTTCCTTTATTGTGTTCTTCTTGGTATCATCATTTTTGGTTGACTCATTGCCGCCCCATTCCTTCATTTCTGCTTTTTTAAACGATTCCCGTCTTTTCTTGGAAATAAGTGAATCGAAATACAGAAACCATAATTGGCTTGATTCGTTTTATTCCATCTTGATCTCCCAAAGTTCGCGAAGCATCATGCATACATTTTTTGAAATCTACTGCCTCGACTTCAAAATACATTTTCCATGCTTTTTTTTTTAATAAAACTGGAAAAGTTGCTTTATTCAATCGAAATTATTCGAAAAAAACTTTTTTCTATTTACTTTTTAAATTATTTATTAAAGTAGCATGCGGTACCCCATACCCCATTCAGCCTCTTCGATTATCTGATATTGCTAACATTGCTCACAGTCAGTTGCCATCGTACCTTCGTATATTCGAAAAAATGTCTGTTAGTTTCATTCATTTTTTCTGGAAAATACAGTGGTTTTACTAAACCTGAATTTGAAAATAAAAGAACCTCATATAAAGTAAAATATTTGTACCGGTTGTTGACCATGACAGTAAACCAATACCACTACAAATCAATTACTAGATCCGCTTCAAAATGACGATATTTCTTTATCAAAAATGAATATTATACTCAGCTATGAAACAGACAAAGACGTACAACCAATAATTCCTTTGAAACACCAGTAGTTGACCAAAGTGGTCAATTACTGAAGTTTCAACAGATATTTTGATCTAGTAGTTGACCACATGAATTAAAATAGTAAAAACACACATTCCAATAATGAATACAATGAAAATACCTAACTATATTCATATAGCAACTAGTACATCAAATATGTTTTAATACAACTATAAACAAGAACGGATGATTTAAGATTACTAAAAATTGTCCTATTACCATACCACATCATCTGTTTTCTACCAGTCAAAGACTAAAAATGTGTAAACATGGCAGTGACCAACTTATCGTGAAATTTATTTGGGTTAATTGTGCAATCTACTGGAACAGAGTCCCATTCAATTTTCAAAAACAGGCAACCAACAAAACAATATAGTATTCTTATTTGTGTGCATTAAGGGAAAAATGGTCAATTACCGGGTGCTGGTCAACCACCGGTGCTACAACCCTATAACCATTTGGAAACATTTTTTTTTATCGTTTTTGACTTGTTACTTGAAAACTGATGAAGCAATTTCGATACTCTCAATTGTAGTCAATCAAAATTCAAAGAAGATGAGCCCTAACACAATTCGATTGGATTATTAGTAACAGAGAAAAACCGGAAAAAAAAATCTGCGTTTTTTTTAAATTCATCAAACCACCATTTTTGAAGTTTTGAAGCAGGCCCTCCACGACATAGTGGTGATTGATAGGTACTTTATGTGTGAAAAACTAGTGCAATTTGATTTTTTTAATGCACTCTATTGCAGCAGACCTGGATGCGTCAAAAGTGGTCCGATTTCAATTTTCCTGAAAGATTTTGAGAGTTGAAGTATATTACTACAAAATGACTATTCTCATATTGCGTTAAAATGCTGCGAAATAGGTGAGAAATACTTGCAAACAAATCCGGCGATGGCATGAAAGCGGCTCAGGAGTGGGGGTAGAGCAGCAGATTCATAACGGGCGCAGCGCGCTTGTATTGCTATACATACGCTTTCCCGCGTCTGCCCTCTACCCCCACTACTCAGCCGCTGTCACGCACTCGCTTATTTTCATTTATGTTTGCAAGTATTTTTCACCTGTTTTGCAGCATTTTAACGCAAAATGATAAGATACGTTTTGTAGTACTATACTTCTACTATCGAAATCTGTTTGAGAAATTGGAATCGGATCACCTATGACGCATCCAGGTCTGCTGCAATGAAGTGCATAAAAAAATTCAAATTGCAATTATGCCAAAACTAATGATCCGACAGCGCCTGAGTTTTCTGCACATAAAGAACATGTTAATCAATACTATGTCGTGGAAAGTTCGCACTACAACTTGAAAAGTGGCGGAGTTATGATTTTTTTTCAGAAAAGCTGATTTTTTACGGTTTTTCTCCGTTACTAATGATCCGATCGTGTTGTGCTGGAACTCATTTTCTTTGCATTTGAATTTTCTACAATTAGAGTAACGATATTGCTTCATTAGTTTTCAAGTAACAAGTAAAAAACCATAAAAATAAAAATCTTTTAAATGTTCATAACAAAATTAGCAATGACACTTGGGAGTAGAAAACATAGCATAACTACGAACCGTCTCTATTGATTGGCCTAACAAAATGCTTGAATACAGCACCAAAAATGCCTTTCTGTCTGCGACATTTCTGATCTGACGGGGATCCCGACGGTCATCGCAGCGGCGCACAGTGGAATATTTATGGCAAAATTGGTAGAGTATGCAGTTTCGTTTGGTTGTACTATATATGTGTGTTTTTATATGGCAATTTGTTTGTATCTTATGTGTATATTCATTCCAAAATGTTTTATACTCTTTGTAATTAAATAAGTTTTTAAGCGCATCTGACGAACTACTTCATTAATGTGTAGTTACTGTAATTGATTTTTATATTATTTGCCTACAATTATTGTTGAGTTTTTTTTAACTTTGTCAATAAGAACCTGTTTTTTCTTTGTCAATAAAGTATATTTTTCTCTCTTCCTCCAAAACCTTGGCCAGAATGTTTCATGTGTTTTGAAGTTAAAACCATTACTGTTGATTTTTGACTTAATTTGTAATGGTAAATACTCCTGAAAAATATCTCTATACATCAATCTTTATCAAATATATATTTTTTACATTCAGTAGAGAGCAGAACTCCCCGTAGAGGGAGTATCTGAACCTCGCCTGGGACATTAAAAGAACTTGGTTATCAAATTGTATTGTTAATTTTGTTGTCCAATAAAGATATTATCATTATTATTATTTTCCAATTTTTCGAAGTTAAGTCACTAGGCTTAGTTTTTGAGTGACTACGAAACATTAACTTTTTCAATCTGATTATCCTGAACCCTGATCTCCGTCATCTTCTTCAAAGAGCTTTTTTTTTAACAGACTTCTTAACCAATCCGTACAAAGCTAGTCTACTTAATTTTTTTCCATCTTCGGAAATCGAGAAACGAAAAACATGTAATGTGCCAGTAAAAATGTAGGTAATGCTGAAACGTGATCAAATAGCACGTCCACTCACAAAAAAGTCTGTAATGATATAATAGACTTTTTACAATTGATGAGCATTTTTTTACTTTTACACTTTTTTTGGCTGGCCAGGTTTTTGCCTTAAATACTTCCTCCCCAGCCGGCGCCGACTTTGTGAATTATTGAATAACTTGAGAACATTGATTTCCTTTTTTTCACACCCAAGAAACTTTTACGTATCCGTTTGCGCGATACTTTATTCATTTGCCTGGACCCCACCGACAAAAAATTTTGGTTACGTGCTTGAAAAAGGCATAGTGTAATAAGAGTTTGAGAGATGATGTTTTTTAATACTCTTCAGAACCTGATATGGTACCTCTTCCCAGAGCTGTCTCAGAGCACTGTGCCTAGTGCTCGTGGAAGCACTCAAAGCACTTCTGTGCTCGTAAGCATTGTGCTCCCGAGCTCTTTTGTTGAGCCAGAGCTTAGTGCTTCGTGCTTCGAACATTTTACGAAAAGGCTTAGAGCTTAGTAATCCCGAAAAGTGCTCCCAGAACTTGCTCCGGAGCACTTTTCGGGATTACTAATCACTAAGCCTCCCCTTACCTATGAATCTATAGGTGTTTTTGAAACATGAAAATTCGGCCAGCGACACCACCAAGAACTACTGAACGCATCTGTGTCCTTATATTAACCTCCCCAAGCAGCATTATAGTGACGGAAACTGATATTGCAACTTCGACTCGGTTGTTATCACGTAATCACCAGTAAATCTACCACCATACAGTAAGAATAACTGAAATATAATATGTATATGCTTGTAGTCACGTAATTCCCATCTATGGTAGCCACTCCACAGTTCCATAACTTATTAGTGTCATTTGAGGTGTCTGAAACATTATGGCCACTGAGAAAATCACTTTGAAGGTTTTCAAACTCAAAAGTGGAAAATAACCGTTGCGGTAACTATGCTGTACCCCTTAAATATCACTTAGAAGTCACAGTCACTTTCAAGAGAGTATAATAGTTTTGGTGACGTTTTGGTAACTTCCATAAAACCTTCAATGTGGCAGGCACTTGATTGTGATATGTGGTGATGGTTGCCACGTTCTTGCTATCCACAGTTCGAATTTAATGAAAGTCACTACAAATTACAATAACCTTCAAAATTCACCATTTCGTGCGATGACGAAAACGAACCTAACTTTTTTTAAATTATTTTATTATGGCTTACAAAAAGTTCGTTCCATCTGTTACGTGAAACGCGAATGATATTAATTCAATATGAAATGGGTTATGCGTTTTCAATAGACACTTTTCCTCAATTTTGAAGTGGCCGTGGATTGGTCAGCGCGATGACGAAAACTAACCTAACTTTCCTTAAATTATTTAATTGTTGCTTACAAATAGTTCGTTTCACCTATCACGTGAAAGTGACTGATATTCATTCAAAATAAAATGGATTATGCGTTTACAATAGACAATTTTTCTTGATTTTGTATAAAAAGGTTAATTTAAATAGATCGGATCTCTGACTTGTGCTCCTGCTCAATATTTATACTTTATAAGACCTATTGTAATTTTTGGGTTATAACTTTGAAGTGGTGAGTCATGGGCATGCGACCTTCCAGTAGTGGAAAAATTATTAATTTTGTTCCACTGGGCACTTTATGATGGGAGGAGTGTTATATTTACACTTTCTGCCACTTTAAAGTTATATTCTCCAAAAGCCGCCGAATTTACAGGAATATGCTGGGTCGCCATTATTGGAGAAATGATAAAAATAAAGATTTATTTGTCATCAGCACTGCAACAAACGTAGTAATTTGTTACGTAAGTATGTTTCAACTAACCAAAATTGTTAAAACAATGTTTGAGGGATTTAAGTACATAATTTCAGAGGCGAATTATTTCCAAAATCATAATGTTTTCTTTAAATAAAGTGTATTCAAATGGCGCGTGCTCACAATCGAGCTACAACACCCATATTTCACATAAAACTTTCAATCGTTTGAATTTTATCTTGATCAGAAGTATTCGAATTCAATATACTTACTTACGCGTTTGTATGTTTATATGTTATATATTTTTATAGTTAAGTTGAGTGCTAGAAATGAATCAGGAAAATGGAAGAATGAGGAACATTCATCACAAAAATATGGTGCTGAACAGAGATAGAGCTACATATCATTTACACCAACGCAGTCAGTTGGTTAACGTGTCTAGTGTTGGCCACTACATATCCACCTTTTTGCCAGGTGACCACAACGTGGTTGGAATGTGGCTATCTGAGATCCAGGAACGTAGATCGGAACGTAGCAGCAACCAAAAAAGTGTCCCCCGTTTTGGTAGCCGCCGCGTGATAGAACCGTGTATATTACGTGGCAGTGGTTGTGGCCAAACACTTCAAAGTTTTCCAGAATGTTCCGATTTTGCTGGAAATACTGGCCACAGTAAGTAATTTCGGAACGCTTTACAATGGCAGTAAACTTGAACTACTAATTATTTTCGGAATGATTAAGGCCAGTGGAGTAAAAACAAATACAGAACATAACCTATAGCTGTCATGCTGAAATCTTCCAATACAACTTGAAACATTAATCTGTTGTATTTGTAGATGAAAATATTAATTTTGCAGTGATAATCTGATAATAACTGATTTTAGATTATGTCCCGTCACTGTTGATAGTGTTTTGATTTTGAATCATAACATAACCTACCTTTTTCCAATTTGTCTACATGACCATTTCTGCAACAATAGCACTAGTAAATTTTCATCCTTTTTCAAGGTTCCTTCAAAAGTAGCGCGAAAACATTGCCAGTATGTTTCAGTAAAATTGGAACGATTACATTTACTGGACAGTACTGCTCGGGAATATCGGAACATGCCCTATGAATATTCGAGAGGTTACAGTGTTGATACGGGCATTGCTTTCAATGTTGTGCGTTGCGAAGTGAGTTTAGAGTTCGAGTGTTTTTCTCTGAATGTAGAAAATTAATAGACTTTCTACAAACGATGATATCTATTTAAAGAATTAAAAAAAAAATATTCCTATGACTCTCAGTTGTCAAAGTTACAGCAATTTCAATTATGTTTTACTATGATTTTGGCGGAGCTCTCTGCAGGCGCGTTCTGGTACATTTTTGGTGGCTGAGAAACTGTTCCCCGAGGGTCCATGCGATTTTTTACGGATATGGAGTATTTATTTAATGTGCTGTGTTGATGTGTTTAGGGTCCGATTCTATTTATAATTGATATGTGGTAGTTTTTGGTAACGGAGATCATTATTTCGTTGGAAAAAAAAGGATTCAAGATGGCGGCTCCGATATGGCTTACGTCCCAAGCAGCATTATAGTGACGGAAACTGATACTGCAACTTCGACTCGGTGGTTATCACTTAATCACCACTGAATCCACCACTATACAGAAATAATAACTGAAATTTCATATGTGTATGGTTGAAGTCACGTAATTCCCATCTATGGTAGCCACTCCACAGTTCTATAACTTATTAGTGTCATTTGAGGTGTCTGAAACATTATGGCCACTGAGCAAATCACTTTTAAGGTTTTTAGAATTGAAAGTGGAAAATAACCGTTGCGGTAACCATCCTGTACCACTTAAATATCACTAAGAAATCACAGTCACTTTCAAGAGAGTATGATAGTTTGGGTGACGTTTTGGTAACTTCCATGAAACGTTCAATGTGACAGGCACTTGATTGTGATATGTGGTGATGGTTACCACGTTCTTGCTATCTCCATAAGTGATAACCACAGTTCGCATTCAATAAAAGTCACTACAAATTACAATAACCTTCAAAATTCACCATTCCGCGCGATGACGAAAGCTAACCTAAGCTTTCTCAAATTATTTTATCGTGGCTTACAAAACGAAGTTTGTTTAACCTGTTATCGTGAAACATAAATGATATTTATTCAATATGAAATGGGTTATGCGTTTTCAATAGACAATTATCCTTGATTTTGAAGTGACCGTGGATTGGTCCTTGCGATGACGAAAACTAACCTAACTTTTCTCAAATTATTTTATTGTGTTTTACAAAACAATTCGTTTTATCTGCTACGTGAATGATATTAATTCAATATGGAGTGGGTTAGGCGTTTTCAATAAACAATTTCTCTTGATTTTGTATAAAAAGGTTAACTCAAATAGATCTGATCTCTGACTTGTGCTCCTGCTTACTATTCATACTTTAATTGTTAATTCTGTTTGCATAAATGACATCACTTCCATTACTTGTTAATTGATAATTGTTACTTGATAATTGTTGATTGGTGCTGCATAAATCCACTATCCGCAATTTCAAGGTTATAACATTGAAGTGGCAGGTTATAATAGCCCGACGTGTTCGCCCTTTTCAAGGGTATAATACCCACCCATATAACACATGGACATTGGACATCCTTCATGAATTTTATGGATATACTATGGACATCCAATTATATCCAAAAGACATCTTATGGACATCCGCTGGATGTCCAAAGTGGAACAACCTGTACATCCATAGAATATCCTTCAAGGATATCCATAAGATATCCTCCAGAGATGTCCATAAGATATCTTCCAAAGATATCCATAAGATATACTTCATCCTTCAGGAATATTCAAAAGCTATCTGAAAGATTCCTTGAGAGATATTCTAAATATATCGTTTGGGGATATCCATCGAAGATAAAATATAGTAATAGCGATCTGGAGGGAAATGAAATAATGGTATTGAACAAAAAAAATGTATTAATAAACTCTGGTGTCAAAAAAAATTCTCATGAACTTCGGGGTAATCAACAAATGAATGTATATGTAAACTCGAAAATAAAAACAGAATATCAAATGCAGAATAATCATAAAAATAAAGTTCCATAAAAAATAGAATGCTATTTTCTTCGTCCATCAGGTGTTTCCTTTATTCTAGAAGATGACAGATGCCTTTCTTTGGCCCTTCTCAGCCAAGCTTAGATGGCTTCTTCAGTAGCTTTTTTATTTTCCGTCGAATCACTGAGGTCAGCCGCTTCTGAAATGATATGTATATATTCACGGGTATAATTGATGTTGAAATCTACAAAAAAATACTGAGAAATATTATGCTTTCTTTTGATTTCCAATACTGATGTTTATAATATATACCACTGCCATAGTTTTTCTCTCTCTTTATTGGTATTCTATGATATATATATATATATATATATGTATATATATATATATATATATATATATATAAAAGCATTATTGACATAAACTTTTCTTGGGAATTTTGCATTCTCACTGAACTAGCAGTCTGTTTTGAGGCAATACAACTTATTATCAAATAAACAGAACAACTGAATGGGCTTTTCACCTAGTGATAATTCAGCCAGTTTTAGTTGTCTAGTTTATTTTTTTTGCTCCATACCAGCAATATTTTGAGGCAAACATATCAGTGAGCATGGAAGAAAGGCATCGTTCCACAAAGTCATATTTTTGAGATTTCATTTAGGTACCAGAAAAAAAGAGTTCTAGAAAAAGGAATAGAAAAACATACAACTTACCTACAGCACCTTTGAATTTCGATCCGGTTCCCAAATATTCTTCCGAAAGATTCATTTTTTCAGTGCAATCAATAGGAAAATGTTCGAATCTACTGATGAATCATCTTCATCACATGTCCACTGTTGTAGGCATACACATCATTTTTAATCTGGGTACTGTGACATTTGTAAAACTCGTGTATTGTGGCAAATGTAACGACGTGCTTTTTAGCATTTCTGAAAATATCGAAACTCAAACAGCAAACACATAAATTCATTGGAAATAATGTATGTTTATAGGTTATGTCCTTTTCAATTCATATTTACCTGTATTCGGCCAATATATAATTCCCTTTTTCGGAACAATCAATTGCTACAGATGAAAACCATTATGTCCAGACCAACAGGGTATCAAAAACGAAGGAAAATAAAAAAAAAACACGACTTTTGTTTGGATTCAGTGCTATGAATATGACGTTCCTCAACAAAATAAAATGACAGACGTCGCCAGTAATTATGCGTATAGTATGGCCTGTCGCAGACACATGCATATCTGTTCTGTGCTCGCAGAGGGTGCCCGCGACAAAGGTACAATTTGTGTATCTACGAGAATGTTTAAATTCATTTATGATTGCTTTGGATATCTCATGGCCATCCCTAGGATATCTTCTGAAGGATATCTTTTTCAAATCCGTCGATGGATATCCATTTCAAATCAAGAAGAAAAACGAAACATGAGATTTTTCCAAAAAAATTAATCCATATGTACGAGCATGAAAGAAACTCAAAAATTGACACAATAAAAATCAATCTTGCAATTTAAACTTATCCATATTTGCTCCGGATATCTTATGGCCATCCATATGATATCTTCTGAAGGATATCCATTTCAAATCCGTCGACGGATATCTTATGGATGTCCATTTCAAATCCAGGGATATCCCGACCAGAATTGGACATGAAATGGATATCCATAGGATATCCTGTGTTATCTGGGTATTGTAATTTTTAGGTTATAACTTTTGAGTGGTGAGTCATGGGTATGCGACGTGGGTGCCACTTTCCAGTGGTGGAAAAGTTAATAACTTAGTTCCACTGGACACTTTATGATGGGAGGAGCTTTAGAGTGGTATATTTACACTTCCTGCCACTTTAAAGTTATATTCTCCAAAAGCCGCCATATTTACAGAAAATATTGGGGCGCCATTATTAGAGAAGTGATCGAAATATTCAATAAAGATTTATTTGTCATCAGCACTGCATCAAACGTAGTAATTTGTTACGTAAGTATTTGTTTCAACTAACCACGAATGTTTGAGGGATTGGAGTACATAATTTCAGAGGCGAGTTATTTCCAAAATTATGATGTTTTCTTGAATAAAGTGTATTCAGATGGCGCGTGCTCACAATCGAGCTACAACACCCATATTTCACATAAAATTTTCAATCATTTCAATTTTATCCCGATCAGAAGTATCCAAATTCAATATACTTATAGTATTTCTAATCCCAATTGGACCGACACAAAATGTTTCGAGAAGGAATTCTCTTCCACACGACAGAACTTCTTCATGATTGTACCAGGAACGCTTTGAAAGTAAAAACACTGGTAGTATATAAATTAACCATTTGCCGGACAGTGCATATGAACACTCCTCGTAGTGATCTTATTTATATTGCCGTTCCAATTGGGATTAGAATAACTATACTTACGCTTCTTGACATGTTTTTTGGGTAACCTACCACAGTCTGAAAATGAAAATATAATCAGGAAAATCTATACAAGTGTAGAAAGGGCAAGCTGATTAGTTCACCCCGATAAGTTATTGCGTTCACCAAATTATATTTTCTATGGAGAAATGATTCAATTTGTCAATAACTTGCCGTTTTTTGAATTTGCCTATCAAATTTTTTTTTTTTAAATTCAAAAGATACTTCTCTATATAGTTTTTGCTTGACGTTTTGGCGACTATGTCTGCCCCCGTTCTCAAAATCTTCTAAATCTCCTTTAATCGTTTTATAATTTGGATTTTTGCTCGCAGAGTCTTTTTTGCTTTTTCAACCGACGGATGTCAATTGAGATTTGCCAAAAAAGTAACCAGTAGTAAAAGAGGTAACCATGTGTGATCCATTTCAACAGAATTTGTTGAAAAGCAGTTGTTATTGGAAAGAAGAATACAGGCCGTTTCTTTCAATTTTCCTTCGATGGGTTTTCATCAAGATTTTTCTTTTCCATTCATCGATGATGCCATTGAGTGAGGATATGTTCGGCAATTTTGATCCAGTTATTTGTCGATTTCGATGTCTCGATGTACTTTGGCGCACTTCAATGGTCTGACGTTTCATATAATATCACAGAACAGGTATTTTAAACACTGATTTTGCGTTTTTGTTTTGTTTGTGTTAGTATAGATTCAGTTGTTGTTTCTAAATGATGTTCTCAATCATACTGTCAATTCGTTTGACTTTCGATAATCGGGGACTAAGGTATATGTTGGTTGGTATGTCGGTGGTGGAATGTACCTGTGTATTGATTGTTTGAGTGTTTCAATGTCAGTGATTGTTTTCACAAGATCTGGATATGATTTTCCTTGAGAACATATTTATGAGGTTTATTTCTTTCGCAGATTTGTGGAATTGCAAGTTGCTCGATTATAGAGCATTTACTATGCCACTGCATGAGTTTGAGTAATAGATATCGATGTATGCGTCTTCTTTCGTGTCAGATGTTCGATTGATGATGATTTTGATCATGACATTAAAACGAAGTTGTTGTTTGTTCTGATTCAAGGTATATGTAAAAAGACATCATCCCAAATCTACATTACTCAAACCATCATGGCAGTGTGAAAAAGGCATAGTTAAATGTCTCTATAATCGAGCCCAAACGGTTTGCAATTCCAACCAGAATCTACAGAAAGAAATAAACCTCATAAAATCTGTTCTCAAGGAAAATGCATATCCAGATCATTTGGTGGAAAAAACAATCACTGACATTGAATACAAAAACCCTCAAACAATCAATTAATACAACCAACAGGAGTACTCCCACCACCTACACATTTCACAACCAACATAATACCTTATGTCCCCGGATTATCTGAAAAGATCAAACGAATTGGACATAGGTATGATGTGAGAACATCATTTAGAACAACAAACACACTGAGATCTATACTAACACAAACAAAACCAAAAAACGCAGGAGAAAGTACCAAAAATTGTGTTTACAACATACCTTGTTCTTGTGGTGATAGTTATATAGGTGAAACGTCAAGACCATTGGAAGTGCGCCAAAGTGAACATCAGCGTTACATCAGAAATCGACAAATAACTCGATCAAAAATTGCAGAACATATCCTCACATCCAATGGCGATCATACGATTGAATGGAACAGGACAAAAATCTTGATGAAAGAACCACATCAAGAGAGGAGAAAATTGAAAGAAACGGCCTGTATTCTTCTTTCCAATAACAACTGTTTTTCAAAAAATTCTATTGAAATGGATCATACATGGTTACCTCTACTTAGAGAGGAAGTGAGATATGGTAGAATGCTAATGAACTGATCCGAACAACACCCCATATATCAAATGAGCAATACGTCAATCTCAAACTTTTTTGGCAAATCTCAATTGACATCCGTCGGTTGAAAAAGCAAAAAAAGACTCTGCGAGCAAAAATCCAAATTATAAAACAATTAAAGGAGATTTAGAAGATTTTGAGAACGGGGACAGATATAGTCCCCGAATCTTCAAGCAAAAAATATATAGAGAAGTATCTTTTGAATTTTTTAAAAAAAATTTTGATAGGCAAATTCAAAAAACGGCAAGTTATTGACAAATTGAATCATTTTTCCATAGGAAATATAATTTGGTGAACGCAATAACTTATCGGGGTGAACTAATCAGTTTGCCCTTTCTACACTTGTATAGATTTTCCTGATTATATTACCATTTTCAGACTGTGGAAGGTTACCCAAAAAACATGTCAAGAAACGTTGTTCCTCCACAAAAAACCACATTCATTCGATACTTATGCGTTTGTATGTTTATATGTTATACATTTTTATATTTGATCGAGTGTTAGAAATGAATCAGGCAAAATGGAAGAACAGAGATCGAGCTGAATATCATTTACACAAACCCAGTCAGATGCTTAACGTTTTTGCCAGGTGACCACAACGTGGTTGGAATGTGGCTATCTGAGATCCAGGAACGTAGATCGGAACGTTGCGGCCACCAAAAAAGTGTTTTCCATTCTGGTAGCCGCCGCGTGATAGAACCGTGTATATTACGTGGCAGTGGTTGCGGTCAAACACATCAAAGTTTTTCAGAATCGTGGCCGCTACGTTCTGTCCACTTTAAATGCTACTTGGGGTGTGTTCTATCATTGATGGTCCGAATCACTTCAAAATTGCTATCTGGAGGTTTTTGGGTCGCAGATTATGATTTTATTGTCAAAATTCAAGATGAAAGATCTAATATGGCGGACGAGATTATTTATTTATTATCCGATTTTAATGAAAATTGGTATGTAGGGGTTTTTGGTGTCGGAAATCATGATTTGTCCCAATTTTGAAGTGCACCAGCGTGCGAGTCGTATTTATTCCACCACACCAGTTTATTCAATGCCACATTCATGAACGATATATCATACGCAGTCGCGTGCCTGAGGGTGGGGGGTATGGGGTAATGGGGGTAATCCTCCCCCTCCCCATGAGGCATGACTGCATAGACAAAAAAATCGAACATTAAATAGAAGTTTTTGACTTGAAAAAAATACTTCACCAGTGAACCTTCAATGGAACCAGTTATGACAGGGAAAATTTTTGCGCAAACCGTCATGAAACTGCTGAAAACTTCGAAGAATTTGAATCATTGTGTAGGAATTGGCATCGATGGGTGCAATTCAATGTTGGGTGAACAGAAAGGCGCCGTTAAAGAATCACAGCAAGAATTGAAAAATGATCAATACAAATACCTTTATTTTCAGTTGACATAACAATGTATGGAATCCGTCATTGTAGATTAACTACTAAATACTAATTACAAATTAGGTACACATCCACATGCAAAAATAGACACTACAATATCATCTTAAAATATCAGATTACACACCATGGGACATATATTCATTCAAATCATTAAACTCACCCTGAACCAAAAAATGTTTTAGTTGCTTTTTAAAGTTAGATATTAAATGACTTACAATCGCGTACATGTCCAGGTTGTCAGTTAAAAACATGCAGACCAAGATTATCTGGTGAATTTTCCCCCACATTTAATCTATCAAAAGGGGTGTGTAAAAAATTATGGAAACGAGTGAGATGATGGTGAACGTCACTATTCCTCAAAATCGAATATCAAACTTATAAAAAAACACTTAAAAAACTCATACAGAAAAACCAAAAGAGACTACTACCGCAATAAAATCGATGAAAACCCAAACAATTCTAACATTATCTGGAAAACTATCAATGAAATGTATAGTCATGGTGGAAAAGTAGAAATAAATAGTATAAAAAACGGAAATGGCGAACTTGAAACTGATCTAACAAAAATTGTGGACATATTCAATAAGATGTATGTTCAAACTGGAAAAAAGCTGGCACAAAAAATACACAGGACACTAAACCATAACTTCAAAGAAAATATTAATAACTACTCCATCTTCCTTTCACCAACCAATAACATAGAAGTCGTAAATGCGATAAAAGAATTCAAAAACCACAAAGCACCAGGAATGAACAACCTGAAAGCAGAAGTCCTGAAATGAATAGCAGAACATATAGCTGAACCCATTGTATATATATTGAATAAAGCAACAGAAGCTGGACACTTTCCATCTTGTCTAAAATAATCGATAGTCATTCCCGTATTTAAAAAAGCAAGCAGGGAGGAGGCATCAAATTTTCGACCTATATCTCTAATAACAAATATATGTAAAATCTTTGAAAAACTTCTGAAAAATAGACTTAATTCTTTCCTCAAGAAACATAACATCATTTCAGACTCGCAATTCGGTTTTCAAGATGGAAAATGTACACAAGATGCACTGGTTGAGTTCACCAAACACATTTATAGAGCCCTTGATAATAGTAAACCCTCAATAGGCTTGTTTATAGACTTATCAAAGGCGTTCGACACAGTGAGCCACCCAATACTATCATCTACCCTAGAAAATAATGGCATACGAGGAAATGCGCTTAATTTAATTTCATCGTACCTTAAAAATAGAGATCAAGTAGTTAAGATTGGAAA